>JABFQD010003523.1:0-13077 GCA_022817045.1 Psix sp. ZL-2020 | reverse complement strand
TTTAATAGTAATTCTTTCTCATTAAAATTATTACACCTACAAAAAATACCAAGCACTTTCTTAATCATTCGATAGAACAACATGTACAAAGCTTTATTTATTATAAATACTTTACTGAAAGAATCGTACTTTATCGTTTATCCTGTTTTACACGCAAGTAACAATTCTCGCGGTTTAACATGAAATCATTACAATGGAATTTGCTTCTCAAACACACGAAACAATTTACTAATTGCAAGATGTAAATTCTGAAAATTCAAGATATTTCCAAGTTTGAATTCATGTTTATTAATGTTTTGCATGAAGTAAAAGTGACATTACATGAGTTTCATTTATGGAACTAATAGAATTGCTTTCACATATGTGCAATTCATTATAGCAATGTATCATATTTGTATCGCTATCACGCGATAATCGAATTTCGCGAATAGTTTTAGGACGGGATAATATAACTGGGCGCATGTGGTATTTTCAAAAAATTGTTTCGTCTGCTGTCGCGATGAATAATGGTTGGTGAAATTTAGCGTTGCTACATTTTGCATATAATCTGCGAAATAGTAAAACGTTTCATAGCCTGATTTTGCGTTTGTCTTGTTAAGCACCCATAAAAAGGCTGCGCTATTCATACTTTTATTTACATTGTACCAACCCATTACCATGAGCGCCATAAACTTAAACATGATAAAAAAAGACTTTAGTAGTTTACTGACCTACTTCACTCTTAATCTTTATGAGTTACATCATGAGAAGCTCTTTTGAATCTCACATTTTACTTATATTTGCTGTTATAGAAATTATATGCTTGAGCCAAAAATGAAATATAAATATAATGTTCGAACGAAAGAAGCTTGTTTAAATGAACTGTACTTTATTTTTTGTTTTAACAAATTGAATTTCTATCTGGTTAATTTAGTTCGTCCATATTTTATGTAATAACGCAACTTCGAAAGATTTATTATGGCTTCAGCTTCATCTTCGCTTTTTGATTAACAGTTGTTTAAGAAAATTGAATACAGAATTGCTTTCCACTAGAGTAAACGATTAAATTTCATAGGAATCGATCAATAGACTGTTTTACTGATAACATATCGTAGACTGTGTGTCGCGACTTAACTTCCAAGAATTTGACATGCAAATTTAGCAAAATGAATTATTCTCAATTTGACGAAAAATTCGATTATCTTTAGCAAACTTTCCCGTCAACTATAAATGTCTGATGAAATTATGGTAAAATTTTGTTTGAGAGACAATTTATTGTTTGTTAATCATTAAAAAAATTACTGTATTCTATAATTTCAGAATACAAAGCTAACTTAGTATTGTAATGCAATAAAAATTCAGGAATTTATTTACTGTAATATTCTTAAAAACACAATGAAAAAAATTTATTTCCATATTTTAAAACAACAATAAACTTGAGAAGATTAATAATAAGAAGAAAGATTTATTAAATACAACATTTATTTGAAAAATAAGTTTTTTGTAACTACAACAATTTTGAGATAGTTTATTGTATTCAAATCTTGCTACTTTTGAATAAAAAATTAATTTTTCATATATTTCAATTTTGTGTACATTTTAGTTTTCAAAATTCAATTAATTATTTCTGTGTATAGTCTAAAAGCTTTTTAAGTTTCCACATTGAATAATAAATAAAGTAAGATGATTATATTGTAAAAAAGCAATGAAAATGTTTTCAAAAATACAAAATACTCAAGTATAAAAAATTCAAATAAAAATCATTATCTTTAGATAATCCTTAAGTGAAGTCCAAAAAAAGTCGTATACCTCTATAATCCAATACATACCTACATTAATTTAACAGATGAAAAATAATTTTTCATATTTTGTACATTCATGCATTGAAGTATAAGTTTACAAAACAATTTTTTCATTTCATTTTTTCGTTTTTCCATGATTAAAATAAATATTTGGTTTACCAACATAATTTACGAATTATAATATTATAATGGATTATATTTTCTAATTTGAACATAAATTGAAAATATCAATTCTATTTTCAGTTTGTTCTAAAAAAAAAGTTAATAGATATAATTATTTTGGAACATACATTGTTATTAATCTCACAATATAAAAAGTTTTTACAATAAGCATTATTCGGTAAAAGTTCAATTCAGTTCCCATTGACATAAAATTTTATTCTGTTAATTACTATTATGAAACAGTTCATTTCACGCATGCCGTAACGTCAAAAATCTGATCTCATATAACGATACTTTTTGCCCAATAGTAATACAATAACAAAAAGAATGCCTTTTATAGTCAGTTTGCCTCGCTCACAGCAAATAAAACACGATTCCTCCAAACATCAATAACTATTTTATTCAGAACAAAATCATTAAGTAATAAATTCGCTTTGCAATATGTATCGTCTTTTTCTCCATCCCCTTCATTTTACACGCAAAAATCAATGAAGCCAACTTGAAATCTTCAACATTGGAAAGATTCTCTCTAATTATCCCAGAACCCCTCATACCCAACTACGGTATTATCACACAAACAGGAAATACATATTCTCGTCTCTCTTTTTACATGAAAACTTAACGAAATTACATTCTAACTTTTGTTCAATCACTATATATATATATATATATATCATACATAATGCAAGATGGAACAAATCGAAAGCTCTCGTCCGATGATGAAAATGTATCGTTGCGTTTGAAACAAATACGTATAATGCGCTTGAAGAGAATTCGCAGTAGTGTAGCTTAAGATACGTGTTAATTTATTTAGTGAGCCAGCGCTCGGTATTAGCCGTCGATCTTCGTCCCCGGGCTTTTATTCGCGGCGAAATATAACTGTCAAACGGGACCAATGTGAACAGGGTACACAAGGGTATGAGACAGTTACATAATCTCCGAAAGTCGCCGGCTTAGTGCCTCATCCAGAAATATAGCTCGAACAGTGGCGTCCCCGTGAGCGATTCTAATCCTGCATAACGTCGCACATTAGGAGCAAGTATTACGTTAAAGCTGAATTTACGCAGATAGCAGGTTCAGGGTGTAATTAGCACGTCTCGGTTGTCACCAAGTTTTGTGTCCTTCATAATTTGACGAGAAGTCGTTACATATTTCCAGCGCCGAGTATTTTAGTTCAGCGACTCGGCTTGATTTATACTATCGTGCGTTTCGACATATCGTATTGATTCACTGCTACGCGCTGTTAATTAATCTGAATGGATTGTCCCGAGTTGATATTTTCATACGATTTATTTCGAATCAATAGGTATCAAGTGGGTTCAAGGTTTCAGTTTCAATTTACATTTCAAATCAAACTCTTTGCGTTTCTTTTGAGCCCGTGTGTGTTTATACGTTTAAGTGATAATATTTTTGTTATTGTACGTTTTAAAAAATATACCGTAAAAGTACGACTCTCGTCGATGGCAACAAGTAACCATTGATATTCAATGTAAATTTACATTAAAAGTTTAACTTTATTGTGACTCCATGTAATTTTACAAATAGTGTTTTTTAATATACGTCATGTTACATGAAAATTTCGATTGTTACATTTCGAGTCATTTGTAAAAGAGAAGTCAAAATTATGGTATTTGTATGCATTTATTTTTAAATTTACATTTTACGTTAGAATCTTTATATACATGTTATATATTATGTATGTATATGCACCACATAATTATTTTGCTCAATGTAATATTATTTGTAACGATTCTCTCACGAAAATATTTATATGTTTGTTCTATGTTATATATTTTTATCCAAACACCGTAATTTTACATTCATTCTGTAAAAAAAGTGTTAAAATACACACTTACCATCATTGAATAAATAAAAACTTAAATACGTAAAACTTTATGTTATTTATTTATATAAATATGTATGTTTATACAAGTACTCTTACAGTACAAGTAATGTAAGACAGATGTAATTATACATTTTTTGATTTCCTACATCTAAAAATGTACGTGATAACATATTTGTTTCCGAGGATGTAACTTTATGTGAGTACTTTGTAATGTGCAGTTGCTGTTGCGAATAAAAAGTCATGATACTAATAAAGCCAAATACCTGTTACAGAAATTGCCAATTAGCCTGATCGGGTTACGGCGAGAAAACCACACCTAAGGCGAAGTTTAAACGTGACTTCGGTCTTAAATATGATAGATTGCTCGACTTACGAAGTATAAGCATTCTTTCAAACAAACCAGTTAAAGTTTCGTAAATAATGTTTACATAGACTTAAGCTCAAATAAACCTTGAAGTTAAATTTCAAGCTTCGGCTGGAATAGAAAATTGCAGATGTAATTTTGAATTAGACATAGAAGTGAACAAATCGAATAAAATAAATTTCCTTCAATCAACAGAAAAAAATAATATATTTTTTAGTAACTCAAAATTTCATGGAAATTGTCTATCATATCTAGATGGAAGTATGAAAGTATTTAATTCCGAAAGCTTTATCTCTATTTCGACATTAATAATATATTCGGAAAACTAAATATATAATATATCGTTGGACCGCCGGCAGTTTTATGATCTTAAATCATCATATTCTATCTAAGCCAAATTCAAGGGTAGAATTTGAAAAACCTATTTTTACTCATAATAATAAAAAGCAGCAGCATAAATTTACGAAACATAGTTTGAAAAAAAATTCATCTCTATTTTTACATTATAAAATATGGGTTATCATTTATCAACTGTGAAAAATGATGTTTTTGAATTGTAGTGAACTATAGTTATTAAATAAAAACGTATGGTCAGCGTAAAAAATAATTAAAAGTCTGACCAATAACAAAACTAATCAATCTGATTTAAAAACAATCACAGTTCCAGTTTGTTAAACAATAATAACATGAAACTGAATATTTGTATCTATAAATGAACGAATCAGCTATAGTTATCATTTTTCAAACCTGAAAAGTGAACCGTCAAATCAAACTAGTTTTGAATTTTCGTTTGCAAAATTATTTTTGTAAATAGTTTTTAACTGATATATATCGAATATATATTGATGGAAGTGCGTCAATATGATTTGATCAATGGAAGATGAAAAGGGATGTTCAAATGAGTAATTAATATTCGTATAATTAGAATCAATTTCCAAATTAACGGTCCTTTTCAATCGGTATAAAAGCTTTCCATGTCGCTGGATTCGTGTTATGGCCATTATAATGCAATGAGCGCATACATTAAATGTGTCAAATGTTTGTTTAAAGCTTCGATGCAAGAATGTAACATCTGCGAGAAATGATTATTCCGTAAAATGTCGAAAAAACACGCATATTTATGGTCAATCCATTCGTTTGTATTTCGATTATGTTATTTGTTGGGTTCACCCGAAAAAATACATTATAAACGTACGAGTGTCACTGGCAACAAGTTACTATCTACAGCCAATGTAAATTTACATTAGAAACGTTATAGTACTATGATTCAATATAGCTTTACAAACACATTCGGAATTTACGCGGTTCATAAGATTTGATTGTTTTTAACGTATTTCATATGTAAATAATGTTTCAGAAAAATTCAAAAAGCTACACAAAATGAGATTTATTTCAAATATACACACTTTGTAATGTATAGAAAATATTAACATTTAATAATTCAGTATATAGTCAAGTTTGTAGAAATCAATTTAATCAAATTATAATTTTACAAACTATATAAATACCTTTTTACTCTTCTGTTTTTTAATTTAAATTTAAAACAAAGTTCATTTAATTAAATTATAAATTAAATTAGCTAAATTTCATTAATTGTAGTTCTAAAACTTGATATAATATCCACTAGCTTTTTAGTATTTTAGTAATGTACAGTAGTCATAATAATTGTGTATCATATTAAACTTTATACATAAAATTAAAAGTAATTTATACAATGTCATATGTAAATCATATGCAATATACAATAATATATATTCTATGTAATTTTATTTTAGACTGTTATTTTTAAGAACACATTTAATTATAGAATTTCGTTTTTCTTTGGCAACAAAAAAATGTGTCGTTTAAGAATAAATTTTTCAATTATGATTTTATTTGCACTATGAGTTCTGTAATATTAACTTTGAGATATCTTACTAAAAATGAAGATTAATATACCATATATAATAATGGACCAGTTATATAGTACGATAAAGACAATATCGAAACAATGCAATGTCAATACATCATTCATATATAAATGATTTAGTAACAATACATTAAACTCAAATAAAAATATATATGTGGCTCCATAAATAGTACATATTTGTTACGTTTATATGACATTTATATGGCTAATACATGGGCTTCTCCTTCTCACAAATGGCTTTTTATTTAGAGATAACTACATATAGAAGATTTCGATCAATCTTCTGTCAGCAACTGCTTTCCATAATAATTCATACGCTTTTTTAATAATCATTACTATATAAATTACTCTAAAAAGCAAATTATACACAGCATTTATCAAAATTTGAGTCATTTTTATTCATCCATTTCGTCCTCTAGAGAAATATTCCTTGAGTTAAATGTATTTTTTTATAATTATAAATACGTAGGTTAGATACACAAACAATTTTAGATCATATATGGTTTAAATTTCCATAATATTTTCCACGTATATATCCATTGTACTTCCTTTATATATTTAATACATATTTCTTATATTACATTACTCTATTACATGTCTATGTTTATTACATACATTCATTTTAACTGTGGTAATGTAAAAACGTTGTAATTTGACATTGTTTTGGTTGAGTTTAGTTTCTACTGCAAGCAATTTCGGATGTTTGGCAATCAATAAAGAACTTTATTGAGTAATTTAAGATTACATTTAACATGATAATGCCTTTGATTCAATTCATTGAAAATTCGTTTGCAGGTTGCAATCGCACGGTTCGAAATTCAGTTGGATGGATTCACTGGACTGGACGAATGGGGAGGTGTATTGTTCGTATTAGGGCTGCGCCTCTAAGAGATCCACAGGTACAAAACATCCCTATAGACGCGAACGCCAACAATGGGCAGATTAATTTGTTACTTTATCTATATAGTTTCTATTTCCGATTAAGAGATCTATCCTCGGCGTTAATACACAGTACAATTAAATTCTTATCGCAACGTGACGTTTGGCTTTTGATTCATAAAGTATCAGTTTGGCATGAAGTATGGAATGCCATTATATGATGATTGATTGGAGCAAAGAGCACTTGCAACATAATACAACAATCTGTGGCTTTGACTGATTTCTTTTATACTTTTTTTCCATTTTATTCTGAATAACAAGTGAATAATGTTTGACTCTATGACTCCAGCGATTTCATTTAGATTACGGTATTTACGGAAATGGAGCAATAATTTTGGATAATGTTGTCTGCTTTCAGATGATCACGTTACATATTAGGAAATTACAAGTAGGAGTATTGAAAAATGGTCACTGCGAGGGAGCGTACGTCCAGTTCCTCGATAAGATCGAAAATTCAGAGGAAAATAGTGGCCGTTATTGTGGACACGGCCTTAGCAATTCGACTAGGTAAATATTAAGCAGATAAAGTGTAGAAAAACTAAATTATTGATATGAGTGGATTTGAATGCAAAAATTGTTAACTTGAAAATCTTCATTTGATCATAAATTGATATGATCACTTTTCACTGGTTGATTAATTAATAACGAAACAGTGATCTTATTACCTTATTTCATAACTATCACGAAACAAGATCATGTGATGATCATCAAAGCTAATCATGTTTTAAAATCATGATCATTTCGTAAACAAAACAAAACATCAGAAAAAAGATCAAATTAAGATCTGTAAAAAGTCAGAATTTTTTTTATTCAGAGAAAATTTAGTTTAAAAAATCATTGTAAAATAAATGAGAAATATTCGAACTATGCATTTTGTACTATTATCATGGTTGAACATATGTAGAACTTGAACAGTGAAATTCAAAAATACTGGATTCAAGTTGTAATCTCGCTACTTGGTGAAAGTGTAGTAAATCCTAGTCGACGTTGCATGATATTAAATTTTAAATCCTTCTCTAACAAATTGAATATGTTGAATGTGAGAGCTCTCACAAGTAAAAGTATACTTATGAAAACAAAAAGGAATAATTAGCTCTCTACATTACGTTTCGAATAATGAATTCGAAATGGATACCAATTGAATTATTCGCGTCTACTTAGATTCCGGCTCAAAAACGTACCGAAAGACAGAAATGTGAGACGCATTTGGCTCGTTACGAATTTGATAAGGGTAGATTCAGTGTTATTAACCTGATATTAGAGATACTTCGACAAATTTAAGATTTTACAAATTACGCTTAAGTAGAAAGGGAGTTCATTAATAACAACGAGCAATGTGCTACGGGCATAGAGCCATGAAGATTTTTCAGTTATTATTGCGAGACCTTTGCTTTTGGCGTACAACTGCGAAACACTATTTTGAGTACTCTGTAAATAAGAAAGTATCGCTTCGCCATTCTATTTCATCTGAGTGCTTAGAAATGTTGCGGTTCTTTTTAAATTAATTACAAAAAAAAAAAGAAATACATAAAATGTGAATGACAATCTCAAGCAAATTAAAATATATACTGTATATATTTTGCATATTTGCCACATATGTGTAACTATATATTGTTTAATATATGGTACTTTTGATGCATATATATAACTACAAATGTATATATATAATACAAATGTGATTAAAAATACATCATAAACAAAATTATAAAACAGTGGTGAGAAATTGCATTTAACTCCATAAATGTTAGCATATGAAACTTTTCATTTTAACTGTCAAAAATGTCTGCATTTTTGCAATTTTTTAATTAATCGAATAATTAATTAACTTTATCGATTTGCATTTTTCAGATCCATTTCCCGCAATGGTCCAGACCTGATAATAGTAATGAGCTCGGAGACCCAGTTTGCTGCCGAAAATCCAGTTATGTTTTCTGCACAATTTTCAATTTCGGCGGTAAATGGCAGATCTTTGTCATCGAACGATTGCTCTCTAGAGTGCACTCAGCGAAATGACCGGAAGACCTGTCGACTGGTGTCTCCAAGTTACCCTGGAGTTTATCCTCGGGGGATTAAATGCAGAGTTGCATTGAAGTCCAGTTCCGGACGTTTCCGGATCGGTGGCCACCAAGAGGACGTTTACAACCTCATGAATTATACACATCAAGATAGCTGCAGTACCGAAAATTGCGAAGCCCACATTGAACGCGAGCGAACTTTAGAAGAATTGTCGAACAGATCGTCCAGGAGTCTTGTTGATGATGAGAAAGACGAGGATATCTCAGGTGATTCTGATTATACGGAACAGCAGAAAAGGAAAATTAAGAATAGACAGAAAACAAAATCATTGTACTCCAAGTTGCTTGCCAAGAACTCTCAATCTTCAGAAGTGTACAAGAGAAATAAAGATTCTGGCGAATCGTACCTTTTACCCAAAGACCATCCAAACAGGTAAAAAAGCATTACTTTCTGAAAATATATACAAGATAATATTTCTTCTTATTTTATTTTTTTTATATTTTTTTTTATTCTAAATTAATTCAATTAAATTTCGAATGTAGAATCTTGAACTATACAAAAAATTGATATATGACTTCATTTATGACATTTATAGCATGCTTATTATATGTATAAAGCATAAAAGATAATATATACAATAACATATTTTTTTTTGAATTTTATATACGTAGATATATATACTACGTATATTTCTCATAAGCATCACATATTTGCTGTATTTATGGTAAAAGATTCTATATATGTAACTATATATAATTATATATAAACTATATATTTAATTTATGAAGTATTTATGGTAATATGCATACACAAAATATGTGCTTCATTTGACTTTTATGTCTCATTTATATAGTCAGTTATGCTCTATAATTCTCATCTATGTCTTATAAATATTTTTTGTCATATATCAACTTCCATTTAAGGCGATATTCTTTTAAGAATATCGCCACAACAAGAAAATTGATCTATCTCACTTAATAACTGACGTCTGACTTCGACACATTTATACTACTGAAAAGATCGTCTGAAAGAAAATATTCTTATACAACCACTTAATCTTATTTACACATCCAAATATTTACAAAAGAATTCATTTTCAACATTACATCATAATCACGATTGTTTATATTTCTTTTCTCCAATCCACAGATTTCGTCACAGTGGCCACTTACTGGACCGAGAAGACTTTCCTTGGGCTAGCAAAAAAGAGTCTCACGGTATCCTATACAATCGCGAAGACAAAGAAGCACCGCGTAGATTTCAAAGAGTGCCCGAAAAACCGTTCCCGTCGATCTTCGAGCCACGACACCTCAAGAAGAACCACGCACACGAGCGACTGAGCAACGCGCATTGCGTTGGCGATTATCTCGCGATCTTGGAGAATGTGAGCGGGCGCAATTTGGAGATATCCCGGTTTTGCGGCAAAGGTCGCATCCCGCAGATTCTGTCTCGAGGGCGCAGCGTAATAGTCGAGTTCCATTCTAAAACGGACGGTACGATCATACACGACGGATTTCAAATGACCCTCCAGGAGATCGAAGAGAAGGAATCTCCGGGCTACGAGAAGAATTGTGAATTTGTTTATACGAGTACCAGCAAATTGAGGGAGAATATTAAATCGTTGAATAGCTGGTACCCCCCGAATACAATGTGCAGCTATCGATTTCATGGCAGAAGTACTGAACGGGTTTCCGTGCAGCTCAAAATTGTTCGAGATAAGATTTACGACAATGCCGAAGAGCAATTCAGAAAGAACAGCAGTCTTAATTATTGTCCGGGGAACGAGATTGCAATATACAATAGTGCTCATGCTAACACTAGCTTGTTAGTTTGGTCGTACTGTGATGCGTCACATTACGATATCAACAACATTCAAGTGCCAATAGTATCGAGCGGCAGTGCTCTTTTGATACAGTATTACAGTGCCAAGGGATCTTATGATGGCCAAGAATTCAAGTACACGATATCTTATAAGTTTATGAAGAGAGCACAGGACATGACAAAAAGAAGACAGGTAATCATCCAAAGGGATACTTTTTTAATTAAGCTTTAATGAACAATTTGGTGTTGGGTTTACAGTTTAGAATTATAATAAACGCGGATGGAAAATAAATGTGTTTAGTAAAATGGTTGATAAAAGAAATATTTTTTAAGGGGGTAATTTTTTATTATTTTCGGGTAATTAGAGTTGAAAGAAAGGAAAACTGAAACTTGTGATTTATTTATATTAAAAGATGACTGAATCATTTCTTTGTTTCATTTTTATTAGGCTATTATGATAGTACAATTTACATGTTATAAATATTAAACAAAAAAAAATTTTTTACGAACTGTTGTCAAAGTAAAATTTCACTCTTCTGCTTATTTTTTTTAACTTGAATAATTTTGAGAAAAAATAATCGTTGCAAGAAGACGATTTGAAACCCTTAATGAAAAATACAAAATTGTTTTTAAATAAAAAACACTCACGTTGCATTAAAAATTGAAAATCTACTATTAAATCATGTATAATCAACTCAGTTCTAAATATTAAAAACAAAATAAAATTTGATATTGCGATTCCAAATCATTTTTCATTGCAAATAAAAATCAACTATCTGATACCTTAGAGCTTCTACCAACACTTTCGAATCTTATATCTCACTATATACTTTAATTCCATACAGAAATCTCAAATTTGATCACGTAAACGACGTAATAAAAAGAACAATAAAAGCTATGTGTGTGTTCCAGGTGACTACGGATGAAACGAAAATAATATCTTTGCGGCCAATCAACTTCTCGGCCCTAAATCTTAGCGACATTGAAAATTGCAACTGCGATATATCTGGACGAATAGGTAGTTTCAAGAGCTGGTTTATGGTACTGGTTGTACTAGGCGTTATTTCTTTTATAGGCGCCATCTTCACCATCGTCGCTCTTTTAGCAAAATGCATGAAGATGCGAACAGTCGAGAATAAATTGCTGCAAACGCCCAAGCGATGAACATTATCAAGCCAAAAAGAGCGATTCGACGACTTCACTCGCAGTTGCGTTTAAAAAATAGCTCTGCCAGATGGCACTGCTACTTTTCCAAGAGTTCGATTTTTTGAAGACATGTCTTGACGTGTGAAACGAATGTTACCGGCGAACGCAAAAGTTAAGTGTCAGAACTGCCAAATATATAGACCTTAAGTTCTTTCAACTGAATCAGTGGAACCTATTTTTTACACGAAAATTGGAGAGGATATAATATATATAAGTGCGCATATCAATGTTGAAATTAAACGAAAAGGTTCAGCGAGATTCGGATTTAGAAGATAGTGGATATTTAAGCGAACTGTACGAAATGTAGGTCGAAAGTTATGAATAAATAAGGTGTATTGAATGTACCAAAGCTCAATTTTTCAAAATCCGCGGATACTAATTGCATCATTCTGTCAATCATACACACGTGGAATTTAACATTTCATGTTTACATGTTTCTGTTTTGTAGCTTATAAAATAATTACTGTCCCGTAACGATTTATTTATATATTAACTATTACTTTTACTTGAGACATGAACGTTTATAAGAGTAATTTTATTTGTAATTGTAATCTTTTTCTGATTGGTTTTATTTTATAATTGAATTGTTGATAAATTTATTCGATGTTATTTGATTCTGGAACATATCATTTAATAATTAAGTTATAATCGCTGTCGAGGACATGTATAAGCTGTTTTTATCAACATTGCGAATTTTTAGGTTAAATAAAAATAATGGTATATAAACATTTTTTATAATCAGAAAATTATTTTTTCTGCAGCTGCAAATTCGCTGCATAGTTTATTTGCTCTTTTTCGCTTTTAATAATGATTGTGAATTAAATTTTTAATTGGCATTTTTATCAAAGAGGTAAAAAATGATAGAAAAATGAAAGTTTATCTTTGGTTTGATAACTAAACAGCGTTGCCAGACTTTTGCAGCCGTCGTGCAAGTCTTTGAATTAACTTTTATTTATAAAGTTAAACAAATATTAAATTTTAAGATCAGTTTGTAATTATGGCTTATATATGACCTTTTATATTTTATTACACA
>JABFQD010003522.1:0-13078 GCA_022817045.1 Psix sp. ZL-2020 | reverse complement strand
AAAAACAAGGTGATTAATTTATTGACAAATTAACAATAATAAGTTTAGTTCAGTTTCATTGCAAAAACACGCTGAATCGATTAAAAAAACTTCAATGATGATACTTTTTATTGAAATTAATCTACCTTGAAAAAGAGTTTGAGCTTCATGTGGAAAAGAATTTTTTATAACATATACATGAAATGGTTTCGTAAATGATGTAACATTAGTATGTTAGTGTTGCAGGAATTAAATAAATTTGGGACTATTTTTTAATGATTAGCATCCTTACTAAAATGTTACAAATATCACTATAAATATACTTTTATACCGAAAACGGTACGTTTCTTTTATTTTCATTTTTAGTGATTTTCCGAAGAATAAAAACATTCGTACCTTTTTCTGCAATTAATAGCAAAATTATATATTTTCTTATTTTAAAATTTACTTTTTAATGCAAAACAAGATATTATTGTTCATATTTCATATTTTATCTGCAATATCTACAGTCAATAACTATGTTTGTACTCAGAAGTCAATCACCTTAAGAGTATGAATAAAATTAAAATTTCAAATCATGTTTTTCTTAAATTATTTTTCTACTCTAGTCAGAAACTACGAAATCTGATTAGAAAAATGATAGTTTAAATTTTGAACCCGACTTCCAAACTTTTAATCAAAGTTATTTAAACGATTATTTGAATATTTTTTATCGTCTGTACAATTTCCATCCTCTGCAAATTAATTTTTCACGAATTTCATTTTTGTCTCGAGCACCACAAAATCAATGAAGGTACAAATGATCTGCACCTAAAACTCCATCTTGTATTAACTTCAGCCTGAATTTCATATGCATATTATGAATCCATATCTAAATCATTACTATAACACAGACTGTCCCAAAACTAAAAAAGTGCCAAATAGAGCCGATCACATTAGAGTTAATTTACATTTCGTTAGTTATACATCCAGCGCACCTTTGACCCCAGAGATATCATACCAAAAGTACATTCATCACAAACTAAAAAAATTCTCCCTTAGAATGACTATTGCCGATGCAAATGTCATTAAAACAGCAATCCTTGGAGCATCCGTGTGATGTATCTATGTCCAATAAAAAACTTAGTGGCCCATAGCTCCCTCTTTCTCGATGCCAATAAATATCTCTTAATTCAATCATAGGCGGAAACATTATAGAGTGTTGGAGTGCATGTAGAGAGCAATTTTGAGGCACAATGGCACGAGTGGAGCAGTGGTGACGATGACGGTGAGGGGGTGGGGTGAGCGGGGGACACGCCGTCTGCTGCCGCCGTGATTTATCACACCGTACCGTGCCGTACGTGCGTACATACGTACACCACACTGTGATGATACATGGGGCGAACGAGGGGCGAGGTGGTTCGGAGGCCTTCGCTCGTACTAATTGACGTCATCGATATTGGTATCCGTCGACGAGCAGATTACCCTGCAGTAAACAACTACGCCCCTCGTGGTGCGGCGAGAGCAGCCCCTAGTTGTTAAGCATTTCGTAGTCCCGGCTAGAGAACCACCATGCCACTTTAATATAAGGGGCAACCGTTGAATCCCCCGTTCTTTCTCTGTCCCCAGATTCCGTTCGCACTCTCTCTAGCCACAGACGTTTCAGTACGTGCTTTAGTCTAAGCACA
Source organism: Psix sp. ZL-2020 (assembly GCA_022817045.1). NCBI lineage: Eukaryota > Metazoa > Arthropoda > Insecta > Hymenoptera > Scelionidae > Psix > Psix sp. ZL-2020. Next base: position 11,432 of record JABFQD010003522.1, on the reverse strand, counting down.
GTATGCACGTTTGCCTTACTCGATTAAGTAATTGGCTTGAAACTGTTTAGGAATTCCAAATCGCCGATTTTGATGGTTGAAGAAGAAACAGGTGAAACGAAATTTGAGGAAAATCATCTCTTAACGAATGCACGCTCTATATCATGTTTCGGGTTGAGTTAACAGTGATCATACGTTTTTGATGATATTTACTGTAGAGTATTGAATTATTTAAGAGGATGTCAAAGTTTATGCGCTACCTACTTTATCGACATTGTCGATCTTTTGGATATTTATGTGTGTTTTGATCAAATTCAACATGATGATGTACTTTTGATAGTAACAGACGATTTTCTCATGGTTTAAAAAATGTGCGAGATGAAAAATGTCTTACAATAAATATTGATTTCAAAAGACAATCGTAATTAGTTCATTTCTTTTTTTCATTTGAACGATGTGTTTTTATATTGACATGTTTTAATACAGACAATGACATGCTTTTAAGGCGATTTTAAAGAAATACTTTTAATATTGTAGAAATTGTTTTGATTTCTAATTTCTCTATTGAACAATATTTGTCATGAAATTTCGTATATTTCATGACAAAGCTCCAAAACTGATAAAAATTATCGTATTTTAAAGGAAGAATCATTATAATCATGTATATATTTCCTAAAAACTAAAATTTGATTTTTTAGTTTATCTCAGTGTATTATAAAGATGGAATTTTATAATCTTTTTCCAGCAATATTAGAAAGTTGACTTTAAATTCATTATAATATTACAGAACAAAACAGATATGTTTGTTTAAAAAGTTGTCAGCTTATAAACATGATTTCAAAAAATTAAATACCGTCACAAAAGTGAACGAATCGAGGCAGCCGTAAAAAATATTTTATTTCACAACTATAATGCTTTCGGTAAACCAGTATATTTCACAATGCATTAAAAAGAGAAAAAATACATACTACAAAATTAAAAAATATAAGAAATATTCAAACTTTATGAAAAATTTATTATGAAAAACAATTACATTTTTCAGAATAATCATTTAACGATTTAGCATTTTTATATCTAGCACTTATTTTATTAATATTCATTAATTTTATAAATTCAAGTTGTATCAACAAAAAGTTAAAAAATGACAATTGAATAAAAGTCAATAAAGCTGTAACATAAATAACTAGAAACAAATTAATGTATACAAATATTAGAACACAAGGGAAATCGAATTTTCGTAAATGCTTGAAATTCGACAGATATTAATGGCTCTTTGCAAATTAAAAGATTATTTTATCTGACATCTTTTTCGTTCCACCATTGTTGGCTATCAAGGTGGTACAATTTTTAACTCTCACAAACATATACACAGTGCTCTTTCTCCGGTTCGTTTAACGCTATTAGAACGTAATGGAGGGACACGCTGGCTCGTTAATTCTGAGAGGTCGATGTCACACGAGGGCAGAAGACCACGCTTTCATCGACACTTTTCACGGTTTTAATCGGGGGAACAAGCCCGATAATCCTGCTCCTGTTATATACGCGGGGAAAGAAATTCCTGATTTTAGGGAACATCCGAGTATTTCGCAATATATTAGTGCATATGTGCGAATATAACTAATTCGATGAAAGCACGAGAAACTGACATCTGGAACGATGCGACTTGACTTAAGTAACAGTTCCATTTCTATGTATTGTACGAATACAAGTAAAAAAATTCTCGAATCACTGGTTAATTTTTATTCTATATAGGAATTTGATGTAACTACGAGGATTTTAGCGTGTTAATGGATATACAGCAAAGATACCATAAATATTTATTCCTCAAATGGTTTTATCTGATTAGCTGAAACTGCTTATACTGAAATATACAACTTATATGTTGTTTGAAACCTTTCCGTGTTTTTATTCAAAATGGCCGGTGCTACCCTTCAGAGGAAGTTGTATATGTCACTTCAAAAATGTCTTCGCGATTTTCTTAGTTATTTCTGTATTAAACTTGATAAAAATGAACCATAGTACACAACATTTATGAACAAATGATAAGTTTTCTGCTTTCTTCAAAACAAGCTTTTTCTTACTATATTTATATTAATAGTACTTAGTCCATTTTATAGGTTATGTTGTTTTGAACTATAATCATTAAACAAGATGACGAAAAAAGTAAGAAATAGGACAATTTCTCCCATTTAGAATATACTATGCTTTTTTTTATTAACTTTAATACATAAATACCAAAAATATTGTAAAAACATTTTTGAAGTGTCAAACTTTGCCATCATCTTAAAGTAAAATATCAATGCTGATAAGTTATTTTTGTTTATTATTTAATGAAATAAAATTACCTACAAGATGAAAATTATTTCCGAAGAATTATAGAATATATAGAAGCAGAAAACTCATTTTCGTTACAAATGTAATGTTTACCTCGATACCAAAAGAAAATCACAATAGGATCTGAATTTTGGAATTTAATTTCACGTTAACAAATATTTAAAGTCTTCATAATCACATCTAAACCTTTGCAAAAGAAGTGACACAAGTATGAATCATAGAAATATGATTTGGAATCGATAAATAATGGTCTCATTGTTCAGGAATGGCGGAGTAATGTTTCAGCATCTTTTATCCTCTGCAATGTAAATATGGTCGCCATATTTTCGAAAACGCGACGAAACCCAAGATCCGGAGGTAATCTCGTCCCGACGACGTTGTATATACGCCGAAGCAAATCGCCACTTTCGTAGAAAATCCGAGGTAATTGAATACCAGCCCTCCTTCGAACATCTCACTCTATTTACCGTAGCTTCTCTTTCCGCCTCATACCCGCGCCATCACTCACCGCGGCAGACTTGTAGCTTTCAATAAAAATGTAAATATGGCGGCGTGGTACGAGCCAATGACAGCGCTACATCGACGCCGTCGTTCCCCTCCCGCCCCGGCGCCCCAAACCCCCTGAGGATTCGGACTCGAGGGTTGGGGCGGCAACCGGAGTGGGGCGTCGGGAGGGTATTGGTTGGTGGCACCGCGACGACGCCGACGCCACCGAGAAACGATGAATTTGAGCGAGACAAAGGTGGCACGGAGATGCGGATACGTCCGACGGATGTAACTCTCTGTAAAGAGGAGGGGGGAGGAGGAGGAAGTACCGGAATTCCCTTTCAACTCTTCCTCCATACTCTGTCAGAGTAATGTTTCAGTCGCATTCATCGATTTTCATATGGCCCTAATTAGTCACCCAATTCAATCATGTTCGAAGATTTACTTCTGTGCTTTCAAGCTGGAAAATATGACATGAAATCATAATTAATCATAAATTAACTGAACAAATATCCTAAGGTTGATCAATGTAAAAGGTATATCTATCAAGAGGAGGGTCGGCAGACTTTTTGATCTAGTTATGGAAATAGTATTAAAAAAGATGTTATGTGCCTGTCATGTTATCAAAAACACATAAACTGATTTACTTTTAAATATCAAACAGCTCCTGACAAAAATCTATATATTATTTCCTTGATCTCAAAAAACAACGATTGGATCGCTTTTGTTCGTCTCTTTCCATGTACATAAACTTTCTGATTGAATACTCTCACACTAATGATCCCCGATATGAATGCATAATTTACATTTCCGAAAGTCATTTATTACTTCTCATTCAGATTTATTTTCCATCTAATCTCTTATGAACACCTCGTTTGAAAAATGCATCAAATAATCCCCCATAAGAAATCACTATTCATAATTTACGACAATCTAATAAAATACCATAGCAATAGATTGTATTTTAGAAAGTCCAGATTTAAACACCCGAATTTACAACTCGACAAATTTACCCTAAAAAGTGACGCGATGCACTGGTGTATTTGAACAGCGGCTTTTCACGGCCAACTGTGTTTACTGCTGATCCGACACCCCAACCTAATCCAGCGGTATTGCATAACGTCTCTTTTGACTCAAAACATGATTGATATAGGTTCATTGGGTACCCTTACCTTAACCTGAGATTCCGACATCCCTAGCGCGTAAGCCAACTTAGCTCTCTCGGGTCCCGCGAGGTACTTTGTTTGCTCAAACGTTTTCTCAAGGGCGAAAATTTGCTGGCCGCTGAACGTCGGTCTGGTGTGCTTTTTCTTGCCACCTTCGTGTTCACTCGCACCTCCTCCGCCTGACCCTGTCATCGCCTGCTGACAACCCAACTGTTGGGACACTGAAACAATAATTCAACAAACTTTTTTTCCTTTTCCAATAACAGTCGTCTTCAAATTAATCATCCCAACATGCATTTTTTCATCTTCATTCCTTACTTTATAAAACTACTTCGGAATTCAGCAATTCAACATTAATATTATACTGCCTGGCCAAGAAATGAACTGTTAAGGTAGACTTTAAGAAATTATTGTAACAAAATTATGCAACATTGTTTTACTTTGAAACGTGAAATAGAACTGGAAATAGTAATTCTGCAACGATGAATAAACTTTTTGTAGATGATAATGAAAATTATGTTAAATATTACTTCGAATATAGCAATCTAGACGTTATTTGTAAACTTAAAATATAAATATTATCTTATACTGTAATAAGTGATAGTGAGCTACGTAATTTTCACTGTTTACATGAGTGTGAAATAAGTCTAGATTTCTATATTTTACTTTAGATTTCATTATAGTATAAGTTTTTCATCAGTATAACGTTAACATAATATAATTTCAGCGTTACTTCATTAACGCAGGTCAAGAGTTACACTAAGATTTCTTGAACGTTTAAATAACGTTATATTAACTTATTAAATCTACTAATTCTTTTAACGACCCCAAAAACGACAATTGTATACCTGAAAAGTACCATTTTTCAGTAAATTTTCATGAAATGAATCTCGTTAAATCAAAAAAATATACTGCAGGAAACGTTCATAAGAACTGATATTTATAACTATCTGAAACAACCTACATTCAGGTATTGCAGAGCATACAATGTAGTATACTTTGCGTCATTTTTTGCAACGTTACTCTAACTTTGTTCAGATTTTCATCGTCATGCTCATTTCATATTGAAATAACACATCACGTTACTTTAATACCACATTTCATTTCTTCTGGTCTAATACTTTTTAAACTTAACCTGAATATACAATAATTTGTGGGATCAACTTGATTTTTATATGGGAATCGCTTGCTTACAGATGGGAACCAAAGTGTTTATTTTTTCAAATGAGAGCTAAAATTTCATCATGTGTGTGTGGAAGTTTGAATAAATAGCTGCTTGGAAATTTGATCCTAATTATCACCGAAAATTGATCTCCTTCCAATTGCTGAATAAATGATGATTTATATCCCGCAAATAAAAAATGAACTGAAATCTTTGTTTACTTTTCTGCATTCGTCAACATGTGTTGCTGCCATATGTTAGCAAACACTATTGCTTGAAACTAGATTGCAATAACTCCTTTATGCACTGAGTTGCTTTTTTATGCACTGTCTCGAACAAATGTGTTCATCTTTGGGTAGCTGGGAAGCGCATGAGAAATGGCGGGGTACGAGCTGTATCTGGACAGGGTGGAATGCGGTAAGCAGCTCGTTAGAACCCTCTCCGCCGACCGGCCATTATTGCCTCGTTCCGTATTCCGTTACAAATTGCTTTATTAAATTAAAGTCCCACAGCTCGCACTTGTGTCCGACCCCATGCGTTGTCTCTTTTCATCTTGATCTCTCGCTCTTTCTGCCTCAGCCTGACTCGACATATCACATGCTAAAGCTAGACTCATATTACCCGCTGGATCCTAATTACCCATGAAAATCCTCGTAGACGCTAATCAACCCAAGTTCGTCCTATCGGAAAACTTCGTCTTATCAGGAGCTTCGGATTTCTAATTATCCAAGTTGCTGGTCTTATCGGCGATTTCGCCGAATGCAGATTTCACAGAATTTAAATTGCGCACTTTTTGCCAGATACCAAACTTGGATCAAACAACTTCGGACAAAGGAATTTGGTGAGAAACAGGTGTTCGTCTATTGTATCCGGGTTTCGTAGTTTTGTCAGCGGTTCAAATTTCCTATTCGAGTTTCACATTGTCTGTTTATTGGAATTCTGCTGACAAAATTAAGTTTCTTTCTAATGATGAAACGCTTATCCAAACAGCAGATGATCTAACTTAATTAGCAATCTTGGGTGAAGTGTTTTCATTTCATTTTGACCATATTCAAAGTCTCCCACTTTTATTTTATTTGCATCTCGATGTGTATAGCTAATCCGGTGTATAGCTGGAAGTATCTCTTTGGAAGAGAATTTGACTTTGTATCATTTACAGAAGCCCCCTCGTGTTACTTAAAACCTAGGCTATTGTGTCAAATTAGTGACAAATTCCTCTCTCCGGTCACAATACCAGGAATCTGAACGAAAGGTATGAAAGAAAGGCACCACTGCTGCTACAGAAATGAGAAGATCTTATGTCCGCGCGCGTTCGGTGATTGTCAACCTATATCATCGGAAACGAGCAACGACCGTTTCACGAATAAATCCGTCCAGTCAGCGACTTTTCTCACGTACCACCTATACATTCAATTAGAACCCCAATATACACCCGGAAACACGAACTCGGCTGTTTTGTGTCCGCGTTGGTTTATATGAATACAAACGCACACACGCATCTAAGCACACAAACTTTTCCGTTTTCTTCTCTTTCGATTTCCTTTTTCTTCACAAGTCTTTCGTATGAAGAGGGGGAGGGACTCGGACATAGAAAGAGATCCCGCGGCGCTCGTTTCCTCTAGGCTCTGCACGTGTCAGGATTGGCGTATCTTTTACTAACGACATAAAATAAACTAACAATTCTCTCAACTCGAGAACATATTCCTGGATTTAGGATGATATGGTTCTTAGTATTATCATATAGACGAGGGATTTCAGCTATTGTTTTTGAAATTCAATTATGGTGTTCAAATGTGAACGGAATGACCAAAATACTTAGTTCAAATTGAGTACAGACGTTTTTGAGAAATATTTTTTATGTACAGACAAGAAAATTATATAGAAATATGTATTTATATGCTGCAGAGATGATGGCTGTTGTGATTTACTACGGAACATTGCCAGGACATGCGTTTCATTCCCAACAAAAACAAACGCTCGATATTCAAAATGACATTTAAAGAATTATCAGATTACACTTGTATCTACAGTCAGCTACGGCAAACCTCCAAGAGTATATCTTTGCCAAGAGAAACCTTTTCGATTCAGTTCGAAACTGGCATGAAACTGAAGGTTCCATATGTATTACAGTCTAATACCAAATGTCCAGACATGTTCTCTATAATACTACAATACACAAAAATATGGCATTATTTATCATCGACCCCACTAAATCTAAACATTGTGCACTGTTTTTTCAACGCAGAAATGTCCACTTTAATAAATACGGTATCAACGTTACTACAATGACTACGATAACATCACCACAAATGCGCATGAACGTTTCATTTATCGTTCATAAAAAAGCGTTTCATTAAAACCACCGTTGACTACAAACTACGGTAACGCTTTTAGAATATTTAGAAAACGTTACTTTAATGTCGCAATTAACTTTATTGCAAACATCTTTTTTTAAAAATTATACTTTAATTTTATAATGGAGAAGTCAGAAATAATGATGGGTTCAGAAAACTGATATAATTGTTCCAAACATTACCCTATTAGGTTTAAGCAGTAATAAATGAACTTTTATAGATAATTGTCAAAATACTAATATTTCACTTCATCGATGTTATAATAACATTATGTTAATATATGTGTTTTATAAACGTTACTGTCATTTCTTTATAAACATTATTTTGATAGCAGGATCAAGAATTAGAGAAATTTGTCGCAAGGTTTAGATGATGTTTAAATGTTACCGTAACAGGTTTAAGTAACATCAACAAACTTTTGAACAAGAATACAATAACATTAAAGATTGAACTTGATTGAAATGTTTGTGTGATGTTGTAGTAACATTGTTGACAATTTTATTTCAGTAGAAACTTTCATGTTGAATTGAAATTTTGTTACTTATTTATCTATAACGTTACTATATAATGACTCATCAAAACAAATGCAGTAACTTTGTTTTGGAACATCAATATTATGTAAAAATATTATTTGTTTTTGTTTATTAAACATAAAAGTTGTATTGAAATGATTTCAATGATAAAAATTAACAACAAACAATTTTTTGTTCTAACGTGCACGTAATAAAATAGAGCTGGTTCAACTAAAACACATTGCAACTGTATCATGTTTTATTTGTTTGTTCCTGGCCTTACACGATTGATACGTATGCCATAGGATGCTCAACGACGATGTTGCCGTTAAATTATGGCCAGAGTTATTTCGTCGAGCTTACAAACTGCGGCAATGGAATCCAGAGCTGCCAGGGTTGAGTAAGGTGCCATCATGATATTGAATATGATATTGTGAATTCACGTCGGACAGCCGTTTCCGCCACCCTCTTACGTATTTGATCCGGGAAAAAGCGACAGACAAGCTCGGCTCGCAGTACATTTACTGGCCCGTTTCGCAAAAAGAGAAAAAAGGTGGAACAAAAGCCAACAAAATATCGAAGCAATTAAATACAATTCTAAAAATAAAAAATTATAGTAAATGAAATTTGATGATCAAGAATATTAAAAAGAAAACCACCCAAAATATGAAGAGAAAACCACTGAACTCAAAATTCATGCAAAAATGAAAATCGTATTCTTTCAAAATATCAGCACTCAAAATTTGTATGTACATTTTTCAATACGAGAAGAAATCCTTAATATAAAAATCTAAACATCATTCATAAAATAATTCAGAAACTGCACGTAGGAACATTTTGCAGAATTGTACATCCTTCGAGAGCTACGATATTATAGTAGACCCCATATATGCTAACATTTAGGAGTGAGCGAACATGCTTCGACCTTCCTTACATTCTAACCCGCCACATGTGCTATCGTGAGGGTGATCTATGCCTACAAAAGGGTGCGCCTCGTCACGTGTGTATGCGCTTTACGCGTGATTTTACGTGGTTTCGTGGTTTCTGTAATCGCCCACTTAGATATGGATGTGCCCGAGATGTTAAAAAAGGAGAAACAAATCACACTTTACTGCCCCTCGAAATGAATTTCAGCGTCGCATATAAACCTCGAAAATTGAATTTATCAATTTCAAGATAAAACAAATTGTCCACAAAATTACGTTGCTCTTAATAGAAAGTTAAAATACTGACGATCTGTTTTTATGTATTTCTTAGGTAGAAAACATAATTGAGATGAAGTTACTCATTTGATAATATAGAGATAATGTGACTGACTTACAGGAATGTAATCTAGCTCGCCACGCTAGAGGATCGCTAACAAGTCCTTGTAATCCCGGCCAATATACGGCTGGATGGCGAGGTTCTGATCGCTGTTGGAACTGGCTGATGCCTAAATTAAATTGGAGCCCATCAAATAACAGAATGTGAATGTTTTCAAAATGCGGCAAGTTAAAATGATAGTTCAAATTGAATTTAAAAAATTGTATCAAAAAAGGTTCAGATTGTTGGAAATTATGTTTCAAATATAAAGAATAACCATATTTCTTATTTTGTAAAGTATATTCCGGTCGATGTTACTCGATAGGAATAAAAGAGAAACTTTATAATTCTCGGCGTTCGACCTCTACTTCTGGTGCCTCTTAGACGAGCGTAACAGTTTTGGCAAAGAATGTATCGTACTATTGTGTCAAGTCTTGTTTCCGCCTTCGCGAAGGATTCTTTTCCTCGAAAATTCTGACTTTCACGCCAAACTTTGATCTTTTTGAACTCGTTTTGAATTCAATAAAATTGAAATCGCTTCTTTAACAGTTCAATTTATGATTTTGTTTATTTTCAAATCGATAATCGCAATCTAAGCAAAATTAAATTTATCAGTTTTTTTATTTTTAGTCTCGAGTAAGTTAAATGTTATGTTAAATTTAAAAAAAAACTAATTTATTTGACAAATAATGAACGAGTGACAGCGCGTAAAATCTATAAAATCCACAGTAGCGAAATTTATGAGCTTATCTTTCAAGTTCCATTTGTAGGTGTTTACCAAATAAGTTATTGCGAAGACGTATGTTTCATTAAATAATCAAGTTTATAGCCCATTTCAAAATAACTAAACGTTAAAATAAAGAGCCCGATTTATTCCGTTTAAATCACTGCCTGTCAGAATTAATAGGGATTAAATGGTTTTTTAAAAGTTATGACGAATTATTATATACTAGATTCTAGTAACTAAAAGTTACGTGGATCTACAACACATCATTTCATTGAGTCATTGGACATTTAAATGTAAATCCAACGAAAATGTTTCGTAACACATTCTTGTCGAAAACAGCAATATGTTCTTTATGATTGTAAAACTGTTTTTAAAATTTCACATTTTAATAATCCCTGTTTTAATAATAAATAATTTTACGGTACACTTTTTACGATTATTTTTGTCATATATTATTAACAAAAAATTTTCATACAAAAATAATAATCATATTTTTAAAAATAGCTTTGAAAATGTAATCCAGATTGTTTTGAATTAGAAATAATAGAAATGTGTGACAAAATACAAAAGTAAAATTTACCCGTCGAAGACGTAAATCCTGCATGCATGCCATATCGAGGTGCCGTTAAATGTTGTGGATGTGGCGCAGCAGGTAAACCATGGCTTCCGGAAACTGGTGCTTGAGGATGAGTGGCCGCTGGCCTGGACAAAATTGTGTCAATCCCATGGGGATTACTACCCACTGAGGTGATAGAGGTTGCTGGACTGTGCTTCCCACTTCCTGTAGGTGAACTTTGACCCTGAGATTGGTTCTGCAACTGATGCCCAGCACTCAGCTGAAGCCCATGTTGCTGCTGTTGCTGATGCTAATCAGATAAATAAAATATTTTGAAATATCTTATGTCATTGTTTGTTGATAAGTATTCACTTTTTAGATAAACATTTTTCGGTCATAGTTCCTACTTCGCATGACATTATTTAAATAAATATGTTGGAAATATTCTGATGTAACAAATTGGATTAAGTAAAATAAATGATATTGACGTTATGAAATTATCAAATATTACAAATTGTGACATAAAGCTGACATAAGTCAAAATGTAAGTTTAATATTTGACTATAAAATGAATCCGTCGCCCCTGTTTGAGGAAGAGGTTCGAATGGAAATGAGTGTAACGAAATGGTGCAATTGAGCGCAAATATTTCTAGAGAAAAGAAATGTAGCTGAATATGATGTAAGATTTATAATATTAGTTTTTGAAAATTCACATAAAATGTATGAAGAAAATGATTTTTTAATAATGTCGAGAGTTTCTTTTTGGAAAAAGACCAAAACTCAAGACAACAAATTTTATTGTAAATTGATCTTTTATTAAGATAACATATTTTTCATACTTTACTGATTTAATT
>JABFQD010003521.1:0-13079 GCA_022817045.1 Psix sp. ZL-2020 | reverse complement strand
TAATTTGATAAACTTACATTTAATTCAAGTATATACAAAATTCTCACAGGCGAAATCATAACAAAGATATATGAATATGAACTACTTATAAATATAAATATACTATATAAATGAACTACTGATTTTTTTTTATACGACTAGGTTTCAGTAGTAATAATTTATTAGATTTTACCAAATTAACTATATTTCCGTATTTTACAGGTGAGGAAAACTTCATATATATTTCTTCTTGCAGAATCTATTGCATAAGTATAGCTATTATAATAGCTCAACATATAATTCTAACTTAAATTTATAGATATGAATTTTTCATAATCTTACCCTTTTAATATTATAAAATTGTAATTGATTCAACTTTCAATTTGTACTATATATTTGTATTAGGAATTTAATTTTATTTCTAATAAAAACGTTGCACATAATTCGTGAAATTTATTTGCTAAATAAAAGCACTAATTAACATTAGGACTTTCACGCTATTGTTAAATATAGATGGAAATTAAAATGAACCAAAATTTCGTTGCAATTTAAATCAATTAATAAAATTCTCGAAATAATAAAATAATGTTACTCAATAATTATGAAATAACTCAATTTAAAAATACATCTCTTAAATTATAAAATAAAAAGTACATTGATATATTAACACACTGATTAACAAATGTAAAAACGAATCAAAATGAGCTATAGATATTAACTATGTAGGAAAGCTACTCAATCATTTCGTAAAGCAACATTTTAGATAACGACAGCTTAAAATACATTTAGTTAGTGCATCATATGAGCGAACTAAACATATATTTCTCACGAGTACCTTAAAATAAACACTGTAATTTCGTATGTAAAAAATTATCTTTAGTGGCAATGAACTTCGAACTTCTGAATCATAGTAATCTGTTACATGAATCACTTTGCGTGATATGTGTTGAAAATAATCGATTTATAGCTGCCGATATGAATTGCCGCATTTTTTCCGAAAATCATTGTCGTGTTATTAAAGCATTAAATTTACATTTGAGCAAGGTTACAAGCAAAGTTTTATTTAAACTAGCAATTTTAAACAAAAACTCTGTGTAAATAAATTTACAACTGTTTTCTTTTCGTGACTTTTAAATTATTTTTGTATTTTAATGTTAAATTAAAAGAAAACTATCATCTTATTGATATGATTCTTAGTCTCCAAAAATTTTCAATTTCTTGGACAAATATTCATTGTCAGTAAACATTTCGTGTTTCAATTCATCTGTTATATAGCCTACAAATAAGGAAATTTAATCGACCTTGTTCAAGTATTGTTTTTAGTCTCGTTATATCTATTTTATTTCGATGCTTTGTGCAACGAATGATACGATGACATAACATCTTAATGCACAACATTTTATGTACCTTCGAAAATATTTGGTTCAAGGTTTTCTTTTATAGAATTTATATATTCTCAATCTGAAACTTCAGTCGAATATCAACAATAACGTAAGAAATGATTATTTAATATATATGTTTTGTCACATTTACATTTATAAAACATATAATCAAAAAGAACTTTCAATTATAATTACCTGAATTAATAAATGAGGTCCGATACCATTTTCATTAAGTCGAAATACAAATGGTCCGTCGAGATAATCCATCTTCAGTTTTGAAAAAAATTCAAGATCCTTCATTTGCAATCGGAAGAGGTATCAAAGTTGGAGTGTCATATTTTTACCCCACAACTTTATGAACACAATGATGGTACTTTGGCTTACACATTATCAAATAACAACTTATAAACAAAAATTCTTTATTTGATATTGTGAAATATAGCAACATTATAAATAAATAAAATAAAAGATTGTTATACACGGTGGCTCAAGCTATTTGAAATAGGAATCTTAATTCGTTCTGCGAAAGATATTGCTCGAGCGTCAGGTGCACGCGAAACGGTGCTCTAATACTTACTGAGTGTAGAGACACGCAATACCTGCAGGTGCTTAGAAGCGCGCTCTTTTACTACTGTACGAGTTTTACAAAACAACCATGTAATGATTACAAAACTTTCGTATTCTGCAAAAATGCCCCAAGAAGAAGTCCATTAAAAAGTACCTCCTAAAGTTATTTAAACAATTAGAAAAAAGTAGTTTGCAAAGAAAATATAATCGTTTCTTGAAGATACCACATAATAAAAACTTTGATGAAATGTATCAATTTCAAATAAATAAACAAAACATTATTCACATTGGTGTGTCTTTTCATGGAACAATTTGTACATAAAATTATGTTAAAAACAACATTCAAAATTCAAGTGGAATTCTAACAATCGACTGTATCTAATGTCAACTAGGACAACATTTAAATATTACAGTCCTGGGAGTTGTCCTTCAAAGTTTGTACTTTTCACGAGACAAAGTTGCAGAAATGTCCGCACATCAATTACATAGTTTGTCTGCACGGAGACCCTGTATGTTGGAGACCGGAATGTCAGGCTGAGTAGTCTCTTAACTACTTTGCGTGAGTTCTTCGTCATGCAGCCTATGGCGAAGTTCCGCGGAACTATTACCGCATTGAGTCGACGATAAATCGTTGTCTCGTGAAAAAGTTTATTAGGAGAACAAGGAAAAAGAAAAAGAAAACGAAATGTCAGTTGCCATTAAAGATACACCTTGCACCAAAAGTACTGGACTAATATAGTGTCTTTATTTTAAGCAACACGTAACACAATATATGATTTTACAGCACTGACCGTAGTTGGTTCACATTTCGTTGACATTATAAATACGTAATTCGTTTTAATGCCTCAATTATGGCATCATGCATAACTTTTTAAATAGATTCTCTGTTATTTTACATTCTTTGTACATTCATACACTGTCACTTGCTCTCTTTTTGTGAAACACAGTTCCCTGAAAAGAACTAAGTTTAGCAACAAATAATGTATAACTTACAAGATATATTTACTAATTTAAACTTGCCAGAAGTCTACTTTAAAATATTCAATTTTCGTGACATGTTAAAATGTCAATTTAATAATTGTCAACAAAATAAAATGTCTTTCAGGTAATGCATTTCACTCGTAAAACGCTGTCGTTAATAATCGCTTATAACTTAGTTTACATCTAATTACGGGTCGTGCTTCGGCAATTTATCATGACTTGGCTTCAACACAAACCCATCAATGGCACAGTTAATATTGTCATTTTAATTTCTTAGCAACGCTGGTCAGCGGATACCTTTTTGACAATTTAATAAATGATATAAAAGGCAATCAACATTGCCCATCTGGATATAACCTTTGCGTGATTCAAATGGAGAAAAAAGCAAATAGAAAGATAGCGTCCTTCTAGGTTTCAGGGACACTGTCGAAATAGCACAATTAAAACCAATTAATGATTACTTTTATATCTAATTTGCATGATTTCGGTCATCTATTTTCATAAAACTCGACGTTACGAAAAAGATGATCACCACTGCTCACTTTCAAATGAATAAGGATAATAATTATTATGTATACATGTCAAATTAATTATTTCTAACTCTATAAAAAATAATTTAATAATTTTTCATCGTGAATTTCAACTTTTTTTTTTACGTCATAATAATTATGATAAAATACATAGGACTAAAAATAAAAAATAGTGTGAAAAATATTATAATTTTGTCAATATCATGTGGTACTTAAGTATAAAAATAATTATTATCATTTGATACAAATTAATTATACGTTTGATAGCCATGTGCACACGATACGTTTTGGTTAGTATTATTTTTTTCGTAACAATAATCTTGTCTGTTATGTCGTTTCTTCATTGAACGTTTTTCGTAAAAATACACATATATTCTTTTAAGAGAAAGCATTCTAGGCAAGAGCATATTGTCGATCGCAATCATTTTATATACGTCTTTTCACGAAAAATAGTTTCGTTTATTTAATTTTCGATAGATGTTTGGCGTTAACGTGCGTGATTTTTGCAGAAGGGACGACCTCCCTTGGCGTAAAAACTTTGGCCCTCAAGATTTTTCTTGCACATCTAAAATATTAGTTAAAAATATTCATTAAAAATAAATTTTTCTATTGTATAATTCTGGAAATTAATATTAGTAAACAGTATCTCTTACCGTACAGTTGAAGCATTGACTATGATAATTATTATTTAAAGCTTCTACCCAGCGATCGCCAGCTTCTACAGGAAATCCGCATGCGAAACATTTCGTTGTGAATAAATTATTCCAGTCTGTAAGTGATAAAATTATAAACGGTCAGAAATAAATACTTTAAATAAAATATTTAAAGTAAAATTTAAATACTTACCACTTTCGCAGTAAGGTAATCCTTCTTCGAGGAAAAATGGGCTATTTCCAAAAAGTTTTCCACAATGGGAACAGTTAAAGCATTCAGGATGGAAGGTTTTTCCAATGGCATTGAGACAATCCTTAAAATGAATAATTAGATTAATACATTAAAGAAAAAGCTATAACCAGAAATCATCATTTATTTTTAAGGTTAAATTTCTTTCATTTGAAATTATTGAAATTAATGTTAAAAATTATAATAAAATGTATTCATATGTATATCGAAAAAATATATAATATAAAAATAATTTTGTTGACAACTAACTAATCATAATTGTTAAAACTTTATTTTTGTTCACTGAACGAATGACGTAAATAAACTAAGCATTCCCACGCTAAACTATAATTAATTTAAATATGTAATTTATCAAAAAAATAGCACGAAAATCGTAATTAATAAATTTTAAACATACTCCTTTGACTTTCTGATTGCATTTGTTGCATGCTGGAGCAATAAATCGTTCGAAACAATATTCGCAATACAGCTGTCCTTTTTCTTCTACAAAACCGATATCTTGAAGTTGTCGGTGACATTGTGGATTCACACATACAAAGTGTTCAGGACACCAAATTTGTCCTAATGCCGAAATAAATGGACCTCTGAAAAATCATTGTAATAACGTAAGTAAGAAAACTAAATTCAAATTTTTTCAAAAATAATAACATTATATTTTTATTTTTAGTGAATTATAATAATTTTTGTATATTTTTTATTCTTTATAAATGATCGGAATTAATACGTAGAACAACTTTGTATATTAAAATTAGAAACAAAACCGTTTATAAGATATTTAATATTATTAGTTTCAATAAAATAAATTTAAATATTCAAAATGATATTTCAAACCGATTTTGGATGTTATTATATAATGTTAAAGATTATAATTATTTTATTTATAAGTTTATACATTTGTGTATTATAAGTTTTTAATTGAATATATACAAATATTACATCTTTCATTCATTTAAAGTACCAACCTCTTAATTTCCTTTTTGCATTTGCAACATTTAGGATCAAGAGCTGATTCATTTAAAGTATGGTTAATTGTCACTCCATTATCTGTCAAAACAAGAACATGCAAATTAATCGTAAATGTTAGTTTATAAACTTCACAAAACCATTTTTAATATTAACAACACGTTAAAAACATTTTGCCATTCTATTACCCTTAGCAATTGTAAAAATATATCCATAATTTTTTATAATAAATTATTTTAACGCATTTATTTTTTATAAATTTATTTAAATTATTCAAGCTTCAATTTTTCTACAATTACTAGTGATGATTTAAATTAAAATTAGTTATCCACACACATATCAATAGTAACTATAAAAAATGTTGAACCAACAATTGTCATATTTTTTATCAAGTAATTACTACATAATTCAAACAAAAAGATAATAATGTTGAATCTATGTAAGTTTTAAGATTTATTCATTATTCAATATAATAAAAATAAACCATGACGAGCTTTCATAAGTTAAGCGAATGAATTATTAAGAAAGATGAAGTGCAGATTTACGTGCACGAAAACGTTCTTTTCCACAGTTTGAAATAGGCCATTTCTTTCATTTCTAAAGTTAACAAACTCAATTTTGTTAGTCATTATTTTTCGTATGAGACAGTGAAAAGAATACCGTCCATAAGGTGATTAGAAAACTTTTTGATTCAATCAAAATCAAATGCATCAACAAAACAGTTGTACATGTTTTTAGTCATTATAGATAAACTTAAACGTCATTCAAAGCAAGTGTATTTGTGTCAGCAGTTTATTTGGGGATCAATAAAAACACGTAAAAACAGGACAAGTTAAAACCAACTAATTAAATGAATTCCGTGCGATTTTTCCGAGTAAACTCCTATACCTGACTTGAGAATGACAATGGGCACAAAGTGGAACCCGATGACCCACGCCACTAGCTTGGTTTAATATTCCCTTGCCACGTTTTGGAGCGCTGCTTCCAGCAAAAGAGCCACTTTTGGAACCTTGACCACCGAAACCGCCACCTAAATTCGGGTGGGATGACAAATTTGGTGGGTCTACTAGATTACTAGAAGGGCAGTGGGTTTGGTCCTGGCACGAGGAAGTGGTTTCAGTTTTGGACATGTGTTCGGTCCGGCTATAGGACTGTTGGATATGGGTAGGCTGAGGAGTCGGCTTATATAACTGAATCGTTGTTTTATTTACTGGTTTTACAGTAAGTCGCGTAAGCTGGCTGCCAAGATTAGTGCGAGGCTTGTGGATAGGTTCAAAACTACGATCGCAACTCGATGCTACTTGAGTGATTGTAGAACAAGCTTTGGGACATTTTGAACAAGAAGACATGGAAGATTTTTCACATGGAAGTGGAATTTGAGGGAAAGGTATATCTGGTTTCTTTTTAGGTTTAAGAATCGGTTTAGGAGCTTGCACTGGCCGCACTCCTGGTATGTTAAAAGATTCTACTTTGTAAGAAGATCCATCTGGACATGGTTTTACAGATACACCTATGCTCTGGCAGGAACTTGTATCAATGCCCAAATTATTAACTTCAACACTGTTACAAGAACCAGATGGAGCTCCGCAATAGCATGATGGTTTAGTGCAGACTTTACCAAATTGAGCTGGACATGGAGAAACACATAGAGCGGATCGATCTTTAGTTGGTACAATGCAAACCCCTCTTGGCTTACAATCAGTATTTGATCCTTCGCAAGGTACAATTACTACTCCAGTTTTTTCATGACCTGCGTCTGAATAAGCTTTACAAGGAATTACTTGCACTCCAGTATCTGGACAAGGAGGCGATTCATTTGGTATTTCATGAGCAATTCTTCTAACTTCCGATTGAGAAGTAAGGGGTGGAAGAACTCTAACTCCTGTCTTAGGAAATTTTTCAGATCCACTAACCCTATTAATTGGACATGGTAAAGTTGATTTTGCCTGAGAATTTTCATTTATATAACAAGATGATTGCTCTGATTCTGGACAATATCGTCCTAATTCATAAGAAGAGGTTTGCTGTAGCACCGATTCAGATTTTTTTTCTATTTTGTCAGTTCGTTCATCAATAAATTGAGTTTTTTTGGTACGCCTAATAGTACCATTTTCTGAAAATCGCTCTTCTACTGAAGATTCTCTGCTACGGTGTTGATGAACATGTTTATGATCAGACCCATGATCGTCTTCATGGAAATTAACATGTTTAGAATATATGCGACTTTTATGAGACTGTGGAGTATCTTCTTCCCAGTGGTAGTGTACATTCTCAGATTGACGTTGAGGAGTTGATTCTCGCTTTCTACAAGGCTCTTCTTTAAGTATTGGTGTTTGAGATCTCATACACATAGGAACTTCAGGTGGACCTGGAGCAGGAGATTTTGTACACCTCACAGTAGGAGTTGGTGTCCTACTTGGATCAAATACCTGTCCATCAAGAGGTACAGAACTTACTGTGATTAAATTACGCTGATATGATGGAATTGCATCTGGCTTTTTCAATCCCTCCGTCTTTCCTCCAACTTTACGCGGTGTTGGAGGTCGTGACCTTGAGGGAGAAATCGATCTAGATCGTAGTTGAAAGTCAGGAGGAGGCGTTGGAAGTGGTCGAGGTTGTTCTTTCTTTGATAATGTGCATTCTCGATGCTTAATGTCAGTGTAAAGTAACTGAGCTGGTGGGCAATATCCATCAGCTGTATTAGAGAATGTTGGAGTTTGAGCTCTTTGTTTATATAATTGCTCATCAGGTTCGCCTAACGGTGTAATTGGACGATCTGGGGCAGTAACTAATGCCTCCTGAAAAGGAGACACAGGCCGATTTCGAGGAAGTTCCGGTAACTGTGGTTCTTCTGGTGGTTCATAAGTCTTTTCTTCATAAGTTACTTCACGACTGTAAAGTTGTTTTGTCATGGACTCTGTAGAATCGGTAGTAAATGGAGAATAAGGACGATCGGATGCTGTTGTCAAAGCACTTACCATTCCAGATTTCCACTCTTTAGGGGTTGAATTTTTAACTGGAGTAGATGGCAAAGGAACGGGTCCACTTTCAGTATGTTTAATAAACTGTACATGTTTCTTGCAAGTTGTTTCAGCATGTTCGTTTTGATCTTGGCTCTTTTTTGCAAATCTTGAACACAATCGTCGTTCTTGAAGAGTTTGACGTTTTTCTGGTGCTTGTTGTTCCCTTAAACTTTGGTGAACTTGTACTTGTTCTCTTAAACTTTGTCTTCTTTGCTCTTCGGCGGATTCTTTAAATTGAACTTCTCTCCGTATTTCTTCATACTTTTCATATTGTGGTTGTGGTGGTTTTTCTTGTTCCAATTCGATATCGATTATTCTTTCTCGAGAAGGTGGTCTTCCCTCCACTTCAACATCAATTATACGTTCGCGAGACGGAGGTCTTTCATCCACTTTAATGTCAACAATTCTTTCTCTAGATGGTGGTCTTTCTTCAACCTTTACATCAATGATTCTTTCAACAGACTCGCGAGTTTCTTTATATTCTCTCCTTTCACTGAAACAAACTTTTCTTTTTTCTTCCTCTTGTTTACGTACTCTAGCTTCTAATTCTTCCCGCCACTTTCTTTCTTCTTCTTCTTTTATTCTTTGTTGTTCTTCTTCTCTTCGTCGTTTTTCTTCTTCTTCTCTTTGTCTTCGCTCTTCTTCCCAGCGTTTCTTTTCTTCCAATTGCCTCCTCTTCATTTCTCGTAATTCTTTTTCTTGTTCTTCTTCTTCATCTGCATGTTTAGCATGCTCTACCATCTGCAAAGTATCTATCTTAGAAGACACAAAGTCTACAGTTGAAGATATTTCTTTTCGATCAATGACTTTTTCTATTTCTTGATCAGTAATTGAGTTTTTTTCTTTTATTTCAGTTCTCGTGATTTTCGGAGCTTCGTCTGGTGAAATTAATTCTACTGTTTTCTCGTAGGTTGTCGTTTTCTTAATATGGAAATCTCCAACATCTTTTTCAGAGGTTTCCGTATATAAGTCATGTTCAGCATCAATACCTTTTGGGCAAACTGCAACATCTGGTGGAACTAATTTAGATAAATCTGGAATTGAGGTGTCTGGTTCAGGTTCGGGTTCAGGTGCTTGTTTAGTTGAACATATACATGTACACGTGTACATTTCAGGTTCCGGTTCTGGTTCTACTTCGGATTCGGAGGGAATAATTTCTTCCATGTATCTTTCTAAATAAGCTCGTTTTTCTTCATGATCCGAATCAGTAACTTGCTCTCTATATTGATGTTCATGATATTTTTTCATAAGTTTCTCTGGCTCCGGTGGTTGCTGATAGACATTGGTATTTGTTGTCACAGTTGCTGTCCAAGGTCTAGGTGTTGGTTGAGTAATTCGTGTTGGGGTCAAAGAGCGACGTAAACTTTCTGTTGAACTGGCTCGAGATGATACTGTTTCACTTCGGCGAGTTTCTCTCCTATGACCGCATACTTCTACTTTTCGATACGTCGGTCCCGAACAACTTACGTTATCCATTGTGTAATCCGAATTATATGACTCTAAAATACTATTTCGCTGATTTTCGTCTCGATTCTTTATTTCGTAATTAGTTTTTTTGTCACAAACTGATTGCCGACTACGGGAATTAGGATCTATATAGATAGGACTCGCTGTAGGATAGGTAATGTCTTCTATCGGTTTTGTAGGAGGCCAGACCGTGGTTTTAGGTTTTGGTGTAGGAGGTTTTTCGGAAGTAGGTCGTTTTATTTCTTCAATGACTTGGGAATACAAGTCACGCTCCGTATAGTAACGTTCTGCGAAGCGGGACATTGAAAAGGGAACAAATTTTGGAATTCGCCAGGGCACGAATCAGAAATAATCACACACAAAACATGCGTCAGTTACATGGGACGGGTTGGTTGAGTTAGAAGAACAAGAAAAACAAAATAATATGTGAGTAGAAGCTTGTTAACTGGATTTGCGTTTGTGGTTATTCAAAGATAATAAGATTTGCTTTTAGTCAAAACAAGGTTTGATTTGAAATAAGATCATAAACGGTATTCTTTAATTTGAGTATTCGAATTTATCTATCACCAATGAATAAACCACAAACGCGTACCCATCTAATCAAAGAATTGAAAAAGCATTTTTAACGCAAATTAAATTAACGCCTTAGAAAAATTGCGCACCCCTAACTAAATATGTGTTACAGAACCGCAAACCTTTGAACTAACGTTCAATTGCGCTGAAATGAGGGCATTTGTCACTATATCGATCATTAATTTTGTAAGTATGGTTAAATTATCTTTTTGGCAGCCTTATGGATCACCGTAATAAAGCTAAATGGATTCATTGGATTTGATCAGTTGTAGATCTCTCTTAACATGTGTCACAAGCATATTTAGTGTAAATTAAGATGAGCACATTTTTTGTTGAAAAATAATTATTTAATAGTACCGATTTATTTAGAGAACGAACGTAACAACATAAGATTGATATAATTTTTTCTAGTTTCGCTCTTCAATTTCATTTTAACAATAAATAATGTACGATCAAATAATTTTGAATCTTGTCAAGACACTGAGTTCGTTGTCGAGAGCTGCCGTGTTCACGCAAATGTTAGAGAGAAGGGTCTGGGTTTCGGGTTGAAAGATGAAGCTGCTGAAAAAAGATAAGAAAAGATGTATTATGAAGAGGCTTCAAGCGCAATGATTATGGATTTTTACGGACACGCGAATGATTTGTATAAACAAAAATTCCCAAACACTATGGTTCCCACATATCGCTTTCCGCAAAAAAATAACGTCACTGTTATTGTACTTTGATTCCTTATGAGTCATTCGAAACTGATCTAATATGATTGAACATAAACAGCAAGACTAGTTTCCATTGAATCAACAAATGCAGCTGGCAGCTCTCAACGGACCCCTTTTTTATGAGCTTCTTTCAAATAACAATGTCAGAACTAAAGGCATTTATGGAAAACGACTGCAAGAAATTAACGATAGATGTCATTGTGAAATTGGTTGACAAGCGTGTCAACGATGACCAGCCAATTAGGTTGATGTGGGGTCAAAGCTAATAGCAGTTTAAGCCTAGCAATTTAGAACGGCCCGACGCATGGTTCTAGTTAGCAGTCGTACCTCTAAATGGGGAACTTTTCATTTTTGGCAGAGTTGAATAACGACCTATCCAAAGTAATGACAGTGAATAAATTGTTTTTGATATGTGCATTTGTCATGTAACACTATTTAAAGTATTAAGTCTTTTGTTTTCGAATCAAAATTTATATACTAAGTATTGTTTGGAATTGAATTCTCATATTCCGTTAACTTATAATCTAAAAATACGCTAATTTTGCTTATAGGCGCTTAGTAAGAAGTTTAAACTGAACTCACCAGTCACCGTTTGACTTTGTGGACGTGGCAGAGTGTTGCTTTCTGAAGAGTTGTATGCTGTGTTGGTCGAATAGTTTGAAATTACACTGGAACCTCCGAATGGTTTTGGAACTCCAATGTTTTGAGATATCGGAGCCTATGAATTTAACAAATTTAATTAAAATATCATTACGCGCACTATTTATTTTAATATATGTTTCAACCACACAAATATTTTACGTCAAAAAGGGATTCGTAGAAACACTAGGGTTACAATTGAAGGGATGATATCATGAAATTCAGATGCGCGATATCGATTGTTCGAAGACTTTACCTGGACTAAAAGTGAGCTTGGTGTATCAATGGGCGAGAGGCCAAGAAGAGTGGGCTGTAACGTATTGATTATTTATCGATCACATGTGCCACATATTTAATTTATTACAACATAAGCTAGCGGAAACTCAGTCGAATTCGTAATGATTCATTCTACAGGGGTGCAGAGTGGTTGTTATAATTAAATCATTTTTACTCAAGGTATTAATAACTTATGATTATTTTGGGTCTATATTGAGTATGTGATTCACAGGAAAAAAAAGGAGTCAACGTAATAAATATTGTAATATCTTTTATACAATTATGAAAAATCATATTTTAGATGTTAGTGTTATTATTTCAAATCATGGTTAAGATTTTTAATTTGAAAACATCGTTTACAATATTTATAAAACACATATTAAAACATGCGACATAAACATTGGTGGTTGAACATAGTTCAATTATGTTCTATCATCAAACATCCCAGGCACAGTTTTTTAGAATCTAGGAATATTTAACATCAACTATTCTACTTGATAAACTTTCAACGCCTTTATGAAACTAGTTTCAAACGCCAGAATCATACAATTTTTGATAGTTTAAGATGATCAATCACCTTTTTCCACGTATAATTTTTCTTTTCATAGCCATTCTCTTTGTCATGAGTATCCTCAGAGATGACAGGGTCAAAAACAATTTCACACACATCATCAACAATGGCGTGCGGTAATTTGATGTTAGTATTGTTACGATTATAGTCGATTTGGTCGCCATGAATTTCGTTGATTCCAGCTGGAATGGTCAGAGTGCTCTTGTAGGTTTTCGAATGACCATTTACTCCGTTGTAATCGCCATTTAGCATACCATGTCCGTTTGTGTGATTGCCATTTGGTATTGTATAATAGTTTTGCTGCTCACTATGATTTAGGTCCTTATCAAGTCGATTGTAGCTCTGTAAAAGCGATTAGTAGCGCACAACACACACGTTGCGTTAATCTTATGCCATTGATGATTTACTGACGATATTTGTTATAGCAAAGCATTGATTTTAAATCAAACAACATTCATTATATTAAAATGATTTAGAAACTCATAATATACATTAATTTCTATCACTTA
>JABFQD010003520.1:0-13081 GCA_022817045.1 Psix sp. ZL-2020 | reverse complement strand
TTTAATTTCCGTCATTTCTGAATTAAATAATCGGCCGTCATTTCTGGTAGCAGAATTTGACGATTTTTATAAATTTGCAAAAACTATCAAAACTGAATCAGCGCTTTATATTTAAATAAATTGTTGAAAAAAAAATTGTAAATTGTTATAAACAATTTTTTTGGTTAAAGTTTTAAATATAAAATATATTGGTCCTTCGAATTAAGTTGTGTTTCGCACAGAAATTTTGCAGGAAATTAACATCTATTCATTTCATACAATTTAATGTTCTTTTAATTGATGATATCGTCTTTTCTATTGTTCATGTTTTATTATAAAATCATTTATTAGATTATAACTGTTCAATAATAAAAAGAAACTTGACCTTCAAGTCCTGCAAATCACAATGTAAATAAGTTTCGTTTAAGAAAATATAACAATTTCTTTATTAAAAATAATATCTTATAAATGAATCTTCAAACTTAGAAAAATATTATATATTGAAATGATTAAGAACAATTTTTTGGACAAATATTTTAAAAATGTCTCAAATCTTTGGAAATAAAAAGTACATTTTACATATTAAGAATATTTATATATTAAGAATAATTAAGAAATTTATATATTACATAATATATAAATTTTTTAAGTAACCTTAAACGTAAACCTTAAACAATTCTAGATTAAAAATGTATAATCACTTCTCAACTAAATATAATGATATCTTATAAATAAAAAATGAAATTTTGAAAAATTATTTTTACTTTATGATATATTGAAAACATTTTCAGAAAAATTTATTTAGATAAAGACTTGTTAATTAAAGACAAGAAGAGTCTTGAAATCATATTTCTATCTTTGTTTTAGTAGCGCTTATTGAGATTCTTAAGCGCATTAAAGAGATTTCCTCTGCTAAGAGGCTTGATTGTTGTGCGAGCTCGAGCAGCGACGCGCACAGCTGAATTGGTTGAGATTGGCGATATGCCCTGGCCATTTTCGACTGAAAACAATTTATTGCAAACTATAATTATAACTTGATCTATCGTTTAAAATGAATTTATAATAAAAAATAACAATTACAATGGATATATTGGTTTTTAATTTAATTTGATAAAATAAATTTATCAGAAGCCAAATAACATCAGTTGCATTTTCCTGGGTTTTAATAAAAAATACTAAAATAACTGAATGTTTGATGCAATATACAGGTGGCGCTAAAATCGCATATAAATATAAAAATAGAAATAGTTGATGCCATTTCTAGATAGCGCTGATCTGGCGTTATTTTTGAAAAATGATAGATCTTGGACACTTTTCATGAATCATATTATAATTTGTTTCATTTCAGAACATATGGGTAAAAAATGATTGTGTGCAAAATGAATGTAGTGCTGCAGTCGCATATTCGTGTCACAATCGTGTTTCTTATATATCAAATGAGAAAAGTTTCATTTGTGTAATTATTAATTAAAAATATATACAAAAAGTGATATTAACTGCAAGTTACAGATGGCGTTGCAGTTGTCTATTTTTGAAATAATAACGCTTGCCAGGTACCAACTAAAACCAGTTTTCAATTCATGGTTTGCACATATGAAAACATGTTGAACATATAGAAAACAACAATATTCCATGTAAATCTCAGGTGGTGTTGGGGTTGTGTATTTGTACAGAAATGATTATTACATGCTGAATAAAAAAAATCTTTCATATTTTGATTTCTTATGAAGTAAGTTTTTATTAACATTGATTTCTTGTTACAAAACGTAAGAGAAATGCTATCAAATGCCAAATTCCAACAGTTTAATACAATTTCATTTGGTTTATCAACGGACACGGCTGTGCCTCAAGCCAGGTAAAACAATAGTTTTTTGATGAAAAATGAAATGAAATGAAAAGAACCTGACAGTTGTAAACAAATGAGCCTCAATACTCTGAATGAGACCAAAAACGCCACCTAGAGTCTGAATTCGGAATCCACTAGCTATCGACTGATGTATCGATTGTATAAGCGGTGAAATCCAAGTTGGAGCTGATTGTTAGTAATTTGATGATTCATTAATCCAACTTTTCTTGATGTAATAAGTTATATATAATTGTGTAGTGGTGTCGAGTTTTCGAAATTATCTGTTTATAAATGAAATTTAAAATGTGTATTTTAATTATTTAATTTTATTTATTTGACCCTCAGGGCATTGAGAAATTATAAAATAATTTCAAAGGTCTTTGCTATGTGAACATAAAGCAAAACAAATACAGTTCATAACCTTATTATTACATTTATTTTGATGTTTAAATGTTATTAACGAGACATACTACAGTGCATTGTGAATTATATATATTTCAAAATTATGATTTTTTGTTTTTTTTTTTGTTATAAATTTCAATTTATTCATCATAATAATTTATTATATCACCTTTTTTTATTTTTCTACTTTTAATTTTCAGTGGCAGTACATACTATATAATTCACTTTTTGTGCATAATACTCGAGATCATTAAATGGAAAATTTGACATGGCATTTGAATGTCTTGTTTAACTCGGTTTTTTCTCTAAAGTGTGCAAATTTTGCAATTCCTTACCGTGATTATTCAAAACATTTTGATTATTACTATGTTGTAAGACTATATCGTCATTTTCAATTTTGTTTTTTGTAATGTTATTGTTCATAATATTATGTCGTTTTACAAATGAGTTGTTGTATGCAACTGGTATTTCAACCTCAATTTTATTCTGTTGTAGAAAAATGTCTTCATTGTGTGCAACAATTGCTTTATCATTAGTTGCAAGCATAGTACTATAGAATGTGGGTAAAAATTGTTCAAATTGCTTCAAAAACTGTGAAAGTTGTCTGTCAGCTTTTTCACCTACGTTGAAATTCAGTAAACCTTTGCAATCCAGATGGTTCAGAGCATTTCAAATTGATAATTACTGGATTGCTTTGCTTTTTTAACGGTAACTTTAGTTTGCAATCGTTTACACAAATACTTTTTATCTCGCCTTAACGTTTAGTGAAATCCTTTGCAGCTTTACACTCGTAAGATTTTGAAATATAGTGTTTTAAGCGCCTGAAATGACCCTCAACGAGCTATTTCAAATTACTCAATTCATTTATCCCTTTTTGTTGAATAGATAAAATGATCGCGCTCCTTACTGGAGCGTACGCCATGTATTTTTTCGTAATATAATCGGCATAGTCGGGACTATACAACGAATTAGTGACATTGTTTTCATCAATTAAAACACGTTTTTTTATTCCGTATAATTCGTTAAAAAATAATTCATAAAATGGTGATTTCGCGTACAGAGCCAATAGATATATATATATTATAGCCTTGTCGCAAGTTTCTTTGTTAGTTGAGCACAACATGGTCACAACCAATCGAAACATTTGCATTAACATGTTTAATGTTAAGAATCGTATTGAAATTCCAGTACAGTTCAAAACTAAACTTTTGAATTTTTATAGTTTCAAAAATTTTTTATCAATCTTTCTCGAAATCTTATGCTAAAAATAACTTATGCAAGAATGCACATTAACAAAGTTTGATAGTAATGACTTTTCGCTCGTCAAAAACTTGCATGTTACAATCAGGTACTGTTCCATTGTCATTAAATTGATTTCTTTTAAAATAGCATTCATACTAGCCCAACATCAATCTATGACAGTCGCTTTAATTTGGAAAACTCACTGTAATTTCGTGCGAATAAAATGTTCATATTGTATGAATATCCGACAAAACGTCGAAACATCTTGATCGACGTAAATGATCTCTACTACGGGTAAAACAATTTGTATCATTTTATCATCCTGACGTGATAATGAACGTTTTTTTCTGATAATGGATCAGATTTTCTAACGACACTGCTGGTAGCTTCAAAAAAGGCAGTTTTCGCTCCTTAAGAAGCAAGAAATTGTTTTTCTGAAAACATTACGACACAAAATGGTATTGTGACCGAACGTAGAGACGAATAATCTAGTTTCAGATCTTGCAATACTCTTTCAATCATGTCAGATATATTTTTATTTCTTATCTGCATTTTAGGTTCGTTAAGCTCATTCCTTGCTTATAGTAACTCTTTCACTGGCTGTAATGCTCCAAGGTTACCTTGATATGCAAGAGTAAGGTTATATTCACGATTCAATTCGTCGAAGAGTTGTGTCGCTTTCGTGTGGGATAAAATTGGTTTTGCTTCATCACGCTTGAAACTAGGCAATTGCAGTCTTTCAAGTGGACCTTTATTATAGACAATATCTTCTTTTTTATAAAGTGTGCCTTCTATTACTACTTAAATAGAGGATGGGTCGGGATGTAGCTTTTTACTTTGCAAAATCTATACAGAGTGAATGTTTCAGAGTTCTGCCTATAGTCTTTAAATGCAAGAAATACCCTTTTGTATCATACAATTTCGTATGCTATCACGATTCTGATCGCAATCGAAATTATTCTAAATCACAGTTGCTACTGATCCATTACTTTTTAATAAAGTGCTTTGTTCTGATATCGTGGTGCGCTCGATCTGAAATTATATATCAGTTGCTTGGTTCTTATTTGAAGGTTTAACGCTTAGTGGAATAAGAAACTGATCTCTTCAGTTCCCCAGTTGCGACAATTGATGTCGCAATGTTTTGTACCACAAGTTGCGGTCCAAGATGTCGCGATATCACAAGTACCAGTGTTACTGCCACATATGCAAATGCCACTTGCGAATACATGAGCAAGACAATTTGATACATATTATTAATTTAAATTCACAATACATCTTAATTTTTTCTTTTTATCTAAATAAATGTTTTTTACTTATTATTAACTTATAATATTACATAATGTTACTTCGTTTGTTTCTTGTTTTGCATACAAAATTATAATAAAATTATTAATAAAATAATATTTCTTTTCAACATGTAATTCTGTGTGGTATGATGTACACCATTGAAAAATTTTAATTAAAAAATGTATTTTCAATTCAATTTTGCGTGAATAATTTTTATTGTAAAACGTTTTCATGACACGTATTCGAATTATTCATTTTATTTAACACATTTTTCATCATTACACAATATATCTTATAATATAATCACGACAATATAAAATATCATTATCACAAGAAACAAAAATTTTTTTTATTTGCATAATTAAATTGACTTAGATGGGAACTAATAAACTGTGTATAAAATTTACGTTCCGAAAATATATATTTTAATCATTAGAATATATGTAAATAAGAGTGTCAAGCTTCAAAACTACAATTTACACAAAATTGTTACACAAAATTTAAATTCTTTATGAATACTATAGTCTGTCAATATCGATATCGATACTGATTTCTTTCAAGGGTTATTGATAATTTTTTAATGTCAGAAATATTATGTGTTAATATTATCGCCTTTTATATCTATACATTTTTGTTATTTTAGATTAATGTTTTAGTTTCTCTCATTAAATTATTATTTTTTAAGCTAAATTATACAATTTGGCATATTTAAACTAGAAATCTTATATATTACTCTAGGAAAACGAGAATGCACATATTTCATCAACCATTCTAGACACAAGTTTTGATTTTCAGAACACTTTAAGATGAGATTTCGATCTAAGGGACAGATTTTGTGGATTAAAAGTTCCGTTACTGTCATTTAAATAAGTTCCTCTACTAACCTAAAAACTGGCGTGACGTCCTCTGAAAGATTTCATTATTTCCACATTTGTGTATTTGCTAGGTACTTTTTTCAAATATTAAGTCGTCCTGAAACTTTTTTTTGTTTCAACTATATGTTCGTAATCCTAGCTCGGATACAGATTACTGTCCTCAAATTACTGAATCCACGTAAGATGCTAAATCATTATTTTTAGATTAGTCCAGGGATTTTTTGAAAAAAATCATTTTATAACACTTAATTTTATGCGGGCATAAATTTTGTAATTATGAAGTCAATTAAGATATTCCAAATATAAGTCTAATCTAAGTATATGTAATTTAAAAAACTTTTAATGTGACTGAAACACCCTTTTAATTTAAAATTGAAAAAAGTTTATTGCAAGTTGGCAAGTCTAAAAGTTGTTAACCAATTTTCTTTCATAATATGAAAAATATGTTTTCCTTGATTATAAATTTCTTTATTATTTAATTCATGACAAAAACAAATACTCCTATTGATACTTTTAAAATGCATCATTATCAATTTCTTTTTAAATAAAATTGATGTAACGAAATAATAGCATATTATTTTATTGAAATAAGAAAAATGTAATTTATTGTTCATATCAATTGTTAAGAAACATGATTTGATGGATTTTATATTAAATTCATTTTAGCTATCACAAAAGTGACGGGGACGATGCTGGTCACTGAAAACCAACTGAAAAGTTGAACCTTGTTTCCGCTGCTGATGTTATTTTAGCTTTTCCTGGCTGAATCTTGATGTTCAGTATTTAGATCGATTGCAAGGATAAATGCCGGTTCACAAAGATCCTGCGACGATCGATTCTGGTTTGATCCTAGTGTGCTAGACAGAATGTAAGAGATCAGCAAAATTCGGCTTTGACATTTGCCCACTTGGAGACGCTATCCACCTTCCTTCCTTCCTATCATTTACTCACTTATCAATTGCGTTAAGTTTTGATTGATAGGGTTTCTCTATGCACAGGTATTGGCTACCGTGCTCCTGTGCACCTTTCTTAGCGAGTTTGTCCGCCCTTTAATTTCTGTTGTACTCGGAGTGTCCCGAGACCCAACAGATACACAAGTTGTTACTCTCTGCAAGTCTATTCAATGGCTTTGCTATCTGAACAGATAGTTATCCTTTTTTCCTGATTTCTTTTTATATCAGTTTATCCGCACATATTCTCATAGCCACTCAGACTGTGGTATATAGTATATAGCCACAGACTTGGTATATAGTGTTCTGTGTCTTCAAGGTATAGGTTAAATCATCCCTTGTCCTAGGGCCACAGATACCAAGTCCAGTTCCCGTTGACATTTTAGAACCATCTGTTAACCAGATCGGTCCGATTTTGGGCCCGCACTTTTCCCTCCAAGCCTGTCTACTTGGGATTAACATTTTGTATTTCTGTCGAAACAATAGCTTCTTGTTTGTCATGTATTGAAGTACTGTCAGATCTTGGTTAACTGGAATTTTTCCCAAGAATTATACATATCCTGTACTTCCTCTTCTTTTCTATTGCTTGCAACTCAACATTCTGTATGCTGCCCTGGCCGCCTTGTAATAATAATCAGGTCTAGGCTGACCTGGTTCATCAGTCTGTTGATCACAGCTATTGAAGTACTTCTTCTCACTCCGAAAGTTCTACTAATGCGTATGTTAGCCTCGGTATCACAACAGCCCGGTATAGCCATAGTGCTTTTTCTGGTTGAAGTCTTCAGTCTGAGCCTATGGCCGTCCTGCATAGCATGAATAACCGTAGCAATTTCTTAGTTTGTCTCTGTAAGTGGGTTCCTCATATCAATTTCTTATCCAGGTAAACCCCTAGATACTTCGCTCCTTTCGTAGAAGGAGCCTTCCCGTCGAAGGTTATTTCTTTACAGTGTTTGATCTTGTATCGTCTTGTGAAGGTAAATATTTGTTTTAGTGGGATTAACCTCAGCGATTTTCCTTCACACCATTATTTAACGCTTCTCAGTAGTTCCGTCCATTCAAGTCGTTAGTCAAAGGCGGTACCTCTTCGTACCACTTCTTGACTAAGAGGACCAAGTCGTCAACACAGCAAATATTCATGTCGTTGAGTATGACTATTAGTGTTTCACATCTGATAAATATATCTATTAGTCTCTCCAATGTTTTCAAAAGAAAAGAGGTGAGACCGATTCGCCTAAAGTCACCCGTTTCAGTGTAACTTCCTTTGCCAGATTCCGGTATAAATACAAGAGCCTAGCCCCTCCTGTAACATTTTTGAGAAAATGCAGTCTGGACGTGGGGTCTTATAAGGATCGAAGCTACCGATTGCCCATTTCACTTTCTCCGGCGTTACTTTTCTCGCCGCCGTATTATAGTCTATTCTCTTTTTGTCACCATGGTTCAGAGGTATAGACATATTCCCTATTCTATTCCTCAGTCTTACTGTAGTTGCCTTAGTTATTTTTGAGAATTCTAAGGTTGGCCTGATTGTCCTTAGCAAGGATTATGGACAGCCTAACCGTTTCCGGTATGCTGCTTACCCCTCTGCATAACTTCCGTCAAACTCTTCTCTTAGCCTCAACCACTTTCTTTATAAAGGTTCTCAGGTAGTTTTTGTAGATGTCCCATACCTCAAGTATATTTCTTTTTTTGTTAAAGGCCTTTCTCACCATACGTCTCAGGCTCTTCAGTTGTCCGCTTTACCATGGAGCTGACTTTGGTGGTCTTCTGACCTTTACGAGGCAGTTATTTTTGTACGTCTTGACCAGGGCTGTTTCCGGACGTTTCACTGCCCATTTCAGATCTGCTCCTGATCAGTACCTGCCCCTTATCAGCCTTAGTATCTCCCCAAGTTTAGACCGGTACTTAGTCAAGTCAGTTGCCCTGGAGTTCCCGATCAAAACATCTCTCTTCTCAATCCTGCTGATTTCGAAGACAATAGTTATGTGATCCGACATGGATGGTTCGTTGCTCACTCACCATCTTTGTATGTCTTCTTTCAGACTCATACTGCACATACTCAAGACCAAATCCTCATCTCTGCTCCTCGTGATGAAAGTCGGCGTATTTCCTTGGTTCACTATGTCGAACTCTGAGTTAGTCAGAAATTCCAGTAGTTGCTTGCTCCTACCATTGGTATCCGTGCCTTCCCACACTATATGGTGTAGGTTCGCTTTACACCCAATGACCAGGTACGTCGCATTTTGTCTACTGAACTCCACGACTTTGCCATTCGCAACTGTTGGTGCTGGTTCCTTAAAGGGTTGATACGCAATGCATATCAGAATATCTTTGGTCCTCCCATTCGGCTTCAAAGTGCTGATTTTAATAGTGTTGTAGTCTCTTGAACACAGATCTTGCAACAAAAGCCTTCACCCCTTCTTCTACCTGAGGTGCATACAGCTCCCCTGCATTGTGCAGCCCTTCGATACGTCCTCTGAGTAGTCATGGTTCCTATACCAGGATTATGCGTGTATAAGGCAGTGCCATGCTCCTTGTCAGAACGGCAAGGAGCATGGCACATTTTTTTCACATCAAAACAAACGTTAGTTTAAATCGAAAAAATAAACGATCAGCACCATTCTTTATTCTATACTATTATTTTCATTATCAGCGATTGAAATTGACATGTCATTGACCTCAATGTCATTGACGTGACATTGAGGTGTTCATGTTTTCAGTTATAGAAATTTCAATTACACATAACATTTTAATACAGCTATAGTACTGGGCCATGATGAGATAAGAAAAATTGATGTCAATATATTTTTTAGTTTTTTTCATTCCATTTAATATATTACGCATTTCTATACTTTAAGGGATTGAATTTTAAACTTTTATTTAATGAATTATAAAAAAGTCATATTTCATATTTATTTATCTATGTATATTCTAGTTTCCTGATAATTTAGCTTTATTTTTATTTCAATATGCATCGTCAAAGTGTATAAAATTTTGTTGTACTTGGCCTAAGCTTTTTCGTTTCTGATTTTTTCGTGTGAAAAATATGAAAATTAATAATTTTAAAATATATTCAATTCACAATGCACTGTAACATTTCTCATTGATAGCATTCAAACATAAAAATAAATATACTAATAAGGTCATCATCTTTATTTCCTTTGCTTTACGTTCACATAGTTGGGTCCCTTAAAATTATTTCATAATCTCTCAATACCCAGAGGGTCAAATAAATAAAATTAAATAATTAAACTTTGAATCTTATTTATATCACACAAACTCGACAAAACTACAATAATAGATATAACTTATTACATCAAAAAAAGTTGGATTAATGAATCATCAAATTACTAACAATCAGTCAGCTCAACTCAATTAATTAAAAGAAACTTTACAAAAATCACAACCAATGCGAGTCGCAGCTTCAAAAAGGTATGAAGTTCATTAAAAACTTATCCGAATTCCTAGAAAATGGCAATTTTGCGGCACGTGTACGAACTCAGTTGTTGACTCCTTTTGCAATGGCCTCCTTCTCTGGGACGTCCAGTCTGATCAAAAGGTTTGCGTTAGCACCCTGAAGGTCTGAATCTTGGCACAAGCTCTCACCGGCACGAAGCTCGAGCATCTCGCGAGAAAAGTTCGCCGCGATTTGCCAAATAGCGTCTTGGGACATTGTCACTCACAACGAATCGACAAAAAGAGTAACGATCTAGGCTCATTTTCGAGCTTTCGTCTTCCTGTTACCCCTCCGCTCCATAGCAAATTCTGAGCAGACTATGCGCAAAAGCTCTTGGATTTCAGCGCTTACACAATCGATGCATCAGTCGATAGCTAGTGGGTTCCGAATTCAGACTCTAGATGTCGTTTTTGGTCTCATTCAGAGTATTGCGGCTCATTTGTTTACAACTTTCAGGCTCACGCCAACATAACCTCGAGCGCCGGCTCTGTTTCTCTGTGGCTTGTCCGGTCGACCGGAAATCTCCTCCAGTCGACACATCCCATGATGTAGAGTGCCGGAGCACTCAGGTCATATCTCCTGTCTCATGGTGTGTCATTCACAGCCTCCGTGATCCGTGCCTCCATACGCCAGGATTTTCTAGGAGCAGTTTGTAGACCAAAACCAGTCACACAACGTTAACACGTTGTGTTAAAATTATCGCAAAAGTATCAATTGAAATATAGTCGAGTTTGACCCTTCCTGTTGACTCAATTTTTGTCATATTATTTTAATTAATATTAATCTATTTCAGCTAATATTTTGTGACGGCAAAGTGTTACGTCACAGTTTTCACTCAGCAGTAACTGCAATTTGCATGAAAAGTCTCATTACTTTCATATTTTCTATTAAAAAGTAATATTAAACAACTGCTTCGAAACGTAAACGTTAGTAATCTATTTATACGGTAGCTGTACGCACTCTTTCTAGGTAACCCCCTTGGAGTACGAATGTAGATTTCAGACTGCTAGGGGATGTTGTTGAAAGTTAAAACTATTGGGGAAAATTTTTTTAAAATGTTTTTGATAATTAGTTCTTTTGCAGTACACGAAACTGTAAACGTCGGTAATCTAGCATTATGAGAGCTTTACGCACTCTCATTAAGAAACTCCCTTGGCGTTCGAATTTTGATTTTAAACTGTGGTAGAATGTTGTTTTGGATTAAAGCTAGTTGGAAAAAGCAATTATATTTTAATATTAGAAAAAAAAATTTCTTTGTTAAGCACGTGCTGAATTTAAGTCACATGCTTTGGGACATATTGTCTCAGGTTTATTATTAAAAGAAAAAGCTGGATTAATTTATGAAGAAATTACTGTGTTCGGGATCCAACACCCCGGACGCCAGAAATTTATATTTTTTATATATATTTTTTTCGTTAATAAAATTGTTATCTTTTATTATAAAATTCTGGTACGCTTTACCATTGTGCAATTCCCCGTTTTTCCGCTCCTCTCTTTCGTCCCTGCACCGCACTATGATAGGCTGCGCGTGCGAGCGGCACACTGGTATTGCTCAATTTGGAGCACTTGAGTGAATTTTTGTGATGAACATTTGATGGCAAATGATACAGACGCAAAAGATTTTTGCAAGTGGTTGAAAAACTTTATGATAACGAGAACAGTGGCAACAACTAATGGGAGAAGTGCTGATGGGATGAAAATTTCGAAAGAAAGAATAACCATTTTAAACCATATGAATGCAGCACGAGGTAAAATAATGCCTTTACTAGTGATTGGCAAAAGCAAGAACTCTCGATGCTTTGGAAAAAAGACTTTCATGCAAGTAGTGTACGATTATCAGAAAAGTGCGTGGATGAATCAGAACGTATTCATAAGACGGTACAGAAACGTTTTCTTCCTGAAGTTAAGAAATATAAATCTGATACTGGTGAAAAGTAAGTAAAGTATTCAAATGATTTACAATTGAATAACATTATTTTTTAAACAATATATAATTATGGTCTTTTATAACAGATTTTATCTCATTATGGACAATGCTCCGTCGCATCCACCATTATGTGAACTTAACGCATTTGACGAGCGCTGTGAAATGATTTATCTTCCTCCTAAAGTTACAGCTTTAATTCAGCCAATGGACGAAGGGTGCATTGCAGCTATGAAGAAGAAGTACAAGACTGCCTTACTTCAGGAACTTTTGGCGAAAAATACGCAATTGGTCGAAAGTGTTCATATTTTTTAACCATTGGACCTTGTACAATGCTTACAATTTGGTGGCAAGCATTTGAATGAATTGGCCAACACCACTTTGAAAAATTGTTGGAAATTATTACTGCATGATTAGTACAATGCTATTGGTACAAATGAATGCAGTATCAATGAAAATTCATCAAACCGTGACAGACGTCGTATCATTATTAAATAGGATTTCAGGCAATCAATGTTACTCTCCACAAAAAGCAGACGAATGGATTCATGAGGATGATGATGCACCAGTTTTCCAAATATATACAACGCAAGATATTATTAATATCATCCACAACCTAGATCACATACCAAATAACCATAATGCTAGCAATAATGTGTCTGAGGATGATGCGACACAAAAACAAATTATTCTATACCAGACGTTATGAAAGCTTCTAAGCTTCTATCTAACTGGGTGAAAAAACAACCTGAATTTGACAGAAAGATGAGTAGCTTGCGATGAAATTAAAAAACTAATAAAAATGGTTCATGATTAAATTTTCATGAAATTAATATATATATATAATTATTAATGTTTTTTCAATATTAATTATCAAATTAAAATATTTTTTTTGTTACTAAATAAAATATAATATATATATTCATTTAAATGAATACATTTGTAATCCTGATCATGAGTTGCAATAAAAAGTTTACATTGATGTTGTATGAATAAATCATTATAATTTATTTTACATGATTAGATTTTATTAAAGAATTTTTATATATTAATTGTTATATGAAATAAACATCGTTTGAATACCGAATACTTTGTATTTATTCAATGTTGAATTACATAAAG
>JABFQD010003519.1:0-13082 GCA_022817045.1 Psix sp. ZL-2020 | reverse complement strand
AACATTTATTCAGATTATTTAAATTCACAGATTTAAGATAAAAACTGAAAAAGTAAAAAGAAAAACTTTGATACTGATATCTACATATAGACTTCTCTGTATGCAAATTAGTATATACGTAACTATACAAATTTCGATCAGCATGATGAACTTTGGTTAAAATGAACTTTAAAGCGTAAGTGTAAAATTAAACGTGACCTCACAATTTCTCTAAATCATAACAAATCTATTTTCATTATGAGAATCTGATTTCAAATAATGCTTGTAAAAATTGAACGATCAGTTTTCGTCGGTGACACTTTTTATATAACATAATCAACCATTACAGAAATTTCATTAACACTTCTTCAACAGTCTAATTGGTCATTGAATATAAACTTCATTGTTTAAGTCGGTGACCAGGAAGTAATTACCGCATTCAATTAACATTTCGTTATCGAAAGACTGCCGACAAAAAGGTAAGAAAAGAGTCGTTACAATCAAATAAACGTTCTTCAAGCAAACAAACAATAACCTGGAAATTAAGCTTTTCCGCAATGAAGAATGTCTTCAATTAATCAAGCTACATGCAAATACATGAGTGATTGATATATGATAATGATTCCATATTTTGGAATCAAGAAGCACATTTAGCCGCACACATTAATTAATCATCGTCCATTAATAATTTCTATGAATTATTCTCGCAAAGAAATTTCGTGCAAAAGCCAAAAAATGAATAATAGCGAGTGGTCCAAAAAAGTGGTGAACCAAATGGTTTTTTGAAACCAATTTAAAAGAGTCGCAAAAAATCAGAGTGTAGTACAATGCGAACCATAAAGCTGCATATTAATGTCTCGATGAGACACAATAATTTGCGTTCTACCAAGTTCCCCTTTTCGTCTTAACTTGTCCTACTTATGCCCATAATTGGTTCGATACAGAGAATCAAGATTATACCGTATCCAAGTAAGTTAATGCAATTACTTGGACACGCGCTATTGTTTTATGATTTTTCGAAACGCCAAACACACTTGTATGTTCCATAATAAACAGTACGATGCTTTTCAAACATTTCTTATTATGGCAACCGTATACCAAAACAGAACGTGAAGCTGTCAGAACGTCAGCAAAATATTCCAAAAACACATAAAATCAACATTTCAATCGCCCGATCGAAGAACTTGACATTTTTTCATATAACAATGTAAGCCCAGTCTTTCCTTCGTCTAAAGACCGGTTAAAGATTTACAAGACTTATTTTAAAAACTTTATTATCCTAAATGATTAAGTGCAACGTTGCGCAAACACCTTAATTTCAAATATCCTCACTACGTTATTCAAAAAGTAAAACAGCTTCATTAAATTGTAATACCATTTTCCCATGTTCAGGTAAGCTCCTAATTAATCTACCTATAGGTTAAAGCAAGACCTAAATTGAGTATCAACCGGATACAAATACTTTTGGAAATACCAAACTATTTAACTCACTTGCTCCAGATTAAGCAGATCTTAATCGTTGTTCGATCGAAGTTCTGCAAAGGCTTGAGCAGGTATATTTGCGGTCATCAATCAGGTTCTGGCAGGTCAGTAGGTGGACCCAAGGCCGCACGATTTCCTGCGCCCGGACTTTCATGCGACTTCAACATTGCGAAAAATATTTCCTCGAAATGTACAGGAAGTTTTCGAACATAATAATTGTCAAAAATGTAAATGTAAATCTAGAATCTAATCAGGGGGATAATAATGACACTTGCAACCATAAGTACCAAAAGTTTCTCAAAGGGAATGAGATTATACTTTAACTTAAAGTAGCTTTACTAATTGTATGATTATTTACATTTTTTGTACATTCATTGTTTATTGATTGTGCTTTTTGAAAATATTTTTCATCAGCATATTTGGTGATTATTACCGTTGAAAACTTCCCACGCAATTCGTGAAATCGTTCGATGTCTATGTCATACTACAAATTTACATTTCATTGACATTCCATTATTACAAATCAAACTTTATTGGTACAGCTTATTGCAAACTGATATAAAATATGACCACTGTCTCTTATGATACATTAAGGCTTTCGACGTTATAGGACAAACCCACGGAATAACGTCTTCCAATCCGCTTATCAAATATAGACTTTTTCAAGTTGTATCCTGAATACCTATCTTCTCAGGTTATTCTGTTAAAGTGTTGTAATTAATGGTACACCTTATCTTAAGAACCATTTATGCCAATGTTCGATCAACCTTTATAACTTTTGTAAGTTTGAAATATTTTATATCTAAATTTAGCAAAATTTTCATTTTAATTTATTATTCACATGAACAAAGTTTAATTATGGGTGCTAAAAATGG
The DNA here is from genome assembly GCA_022817045.1 of Psix sp. ZL-2020. NCBI lineage: Eukaryota > Metazoa > Arthropoda > Insecta > Hymenoptera > Scelionidae > Psix > Psix sp. ZL-2020. The sequence continues at coordinate 10,746 of JABFQD010003519.1, read as the reverse complement.
CGATGCACTAAAAACACTATTTAGTCACAAATCAACATTTTTCTGAATATTCCTAGACTATTTCGTGAAATTCAACAAAATTAACCCTTAATTTTCATTTGAAGGCACGTTATAGTTCCGTTTGTAAATGAGCCATACAATTTGAGTGTTTTTGCACACTAAAATAAACTTTGATGTATCAGTAGTTTTCACTAATAATAATCACCGATAGTATTATATAATATTGACATATAAACTAATAATATTTTTAATAAGAGAAAAATTCTGCAATGTCGGTGGCAACCACTGAACATGACCTTAACCCAAGACTGTATATCATTTCAACAAGTATTTACGTTGAAATAGAATATAAAAATGTCAAAAAACGTGAAATTAATCGAATGGAAGTATTAAAAATCTGAAGGTAGCAAATAAACTTATCCATATATCAGAGAAAGAAATTATACAAACAAAATGTGAAATTCTTACATCAAATTAGGTTGTTTTTAGCTGAAGAGTGTGCTTAATGTGGAAAGCTTTTCGAGTGAAATGGAAGCGAAAGATAATTTTTAGTTAGCATGATTCCAATGTTGACTTGTTCTCAAAAATTATATACGTTTACATGTTAATGTATACACGTTTGCACGCAGTGACTAATTACAGAGCCGCGCAAAGTAGATTATGTAGATGAACGAGCGCGCAAAGCGAGGACATGATGGTTTCCCCCTAGTAAGGGTGCCCGCGTATACGTTGCGGAAGCTAAGGTTAGGTCTAAGGATGCATGCTTGTTGTTATTTCCCGCAAGATTAATAAGTAATGATGAAGCGTAAGTTCAGAGTGCATATCACGGCTCGACTGGCTCATTCAATTCAACCGGTGGGAACGTCCTGCTCCTCGTTTGCTCTCATTTTTCCGTTTAAGAAACACCGTATATGTACATTTATTATATATATCATACTCCCGAGCTCGATTTGATAATCGTTCGTTGCACTTTGCTTCGTACCTACACACAATTTTCCCTTCAATAAAGCAACGCTATAATATTTATACATACGAAGTATTTCAAACATTTTCTATTCCAATCCCACGATGTTCTGTTTTCAATTAAATGCTTTGATTGGTTCGATTATTATTATTAAATTGTCAACCGAATCAAAGTTTGCGAAAAATGGATGAAAATTGAAATCATTTGCTAAGCAATGTCGCATTACGCTTACGCAAGAACGATTTTGCGAATAGCGTACATTTGCAGCAGCGAAAAATGGACCGATTAGAAAAGATCGGCGCGCGCGAGTGTGAAATTTTGACGAAATATGATTAAAAAGTGGAGAGAAATTTAATTACAGCTTCGTCAAGTTGCTTGCATAATTGCCAACTTTTTGTATGCAAATGCGAGCGTCGCAAAAATGTCGTGCAAATGAAACTCGTCTAAATAAGTTTTATTCAGCCCTGGCTACTTCGCCGAGACGCACCCCAGTGTGTATTTTCATTTCCGCGTGATATTCGCGCGGCAAAATGAACGATTCCGCTTCATGGAATTGGTCTCGCTTTACGATGATTGTAAATTTAAGTATTATCGCGAATATCGTCAAGTGAATGAATTTATGCTTTGTACCTTTTATTTCATTGCAAGAATGAAGCCTTAAAATAGAGTTTTTAAAGAACTAGAATCTTGAACAAAGCCCATTGACTTTTAAATACAGTCAAATGAAATACATAATATGTACAGTTAAATGAACGGTTTGATCGTAAAATATTGAAACATTTGAAATGTCAGGATTTGAGGACAATAGTTCCAATTTAAGAAATTACATTGTAGGGCTAAATAGATCATCGATCGATAAGACATAATTCTTGTTACAGCCTTCTATTTAAAGGTCGTCGTATCTTCGACACCCGTAAACATCAAAAGTATTCATCTGCTTATTCAAACAGGGTCTGACAATAACTTGAAAGCGAACGCGTCTCACGCGAATGACAATCGCTTTGTTACAAAGAAACACTGAAAAAGCGTCAAACTGGGAATAAAGGGAATTTAGTTTCATTCTAAATATGGACACTGACGTTATTGCAAAGCAGATACTCTCAGCAACTAAAATTTGCCCTTTAAAATTTCGCGAAGTCACAGAGCTCAAACGTACGAAGAATTCGGCTTAAAAATGTAAATTCTACCGATGTAGGAACATCTTATTGTGGAACTAAATGAGCCAACAGATGTGAGCAGATAACTACCTGCATCCTAGCAAATTTGATGCAGTAGCGCGCAGCTGATGTTTCTTTATTTTTTACTATACCTTATTTTCAAACAGTCGTAAACGCTTTTTAAGTACCCTACTAAAATAAAAATGTTTTCAACACCTTTGAGAAGATAAGATTACTGTGAAATGTACGTGCTAAGTTTCAACAAAAAAGTTCAGTTTTGCCTTTTCAAAATGTGACTCAGATTGATAATTTAAGTGATGTTAACACATCTCAACACAAAAAATTCGTTCACAGTTCGTTATAGAAACTTTGTTTTCACTTTTAACAATCACAATATACTGTTCCCTTTTTTATAGAAAATAGATTATATTATTTGGAAAGTTTAGTAACGCCAGAAAACCAAAATTGATAACGTCATAATCAATAGAATGAACAAATTAGAAACGGTGAATCAACAAATTACAGTAAGTTGACTTCAATTTTTACTTCATATGTTATCAATCATTTCAGCCGGAGCTCATTCACATCTAGAAAATTCGATCTCGAACTTTTTTTTTAATACATGTCAAATTCTATTGATCAATTTATCGTATAAAAGTCTCTTACAATTTTAAGTAAGTGATGACAAAATGTTTTCAATTACAATATACACATAATAATAGTGTCGTTTATACGACTTCGTTGCATTATACAAATTTCAATTTTGAATCTAACACAATTCGGTGGGTATAAAATTTAAATGTATAGTCATTGACATTTACTTACAGAACATAATTTCCGATCGAAATAAGTGCAGCATTAATCAATACTGCACGATGTCGAGTTCGTCCCGAAAATTGAATCTCCAGGAACGTGATCGAATAAATCCTATATCGATAAGTCATTTACATAACGTCTAATACAATTAAGAACATACACATAAAAATTGAGTCTATCAGTTCAGTAAAAAATATAACAAATATTGAATTGTGTAAATGTGGTTAGTCATATGTGTCGGTTGGTCCAAATTTTATTATAACTTTTACAGAATTCAATTATCTTAATATTGATTTTATATGTTCGAACAACATTCTAAAATTAGGTTATGAAGAGAGTTATATGTATGCATTTTTGTTAAAAAAAGTATCTAAAACAACTCTTAAATCAGATTTTAATTTGTTTTTTAAAAAGCTTCTTAATCATTTCGAATTTAATTTTTCGATTTTAAAAAGCACAATTAAAAAAATTGGTTTCTACAGCTTATTACTTAATTTTCATATAACTTGTTTAGAGTAAAAATAGCCATAGCAGAACAACTGGAGCGAAATATAAATTGAAAGTCCAATTTTGAGTTTTTTAATTCCCTTCAAAACATCAATATTCGTCACTTTACATTATGTATACATTGCTCCAAAACCGTTTTCGATAAATAGATACTTTTTTCATTGGATCATCTGAAAATGATCCTCGCGGATGTAAATTTTGTTCAGCTATCGCAACAAGTCAGAATCGAAGATTTTCTCGGTTCCTACGCTCATATGACTCAACTATTTTTGCGTTTAACTTACGCGCGATAACGGTTGTGTTGAATAAATTTGAACCGATGCGAAAAATCGAAATTATCTCGAATCATTAATCTGATGTTGCTCGTCATTTTTTAATTAATCATTTGTTAATTCGTATATGTATATTCATTGGCACTCTTATTTAGAAATTATACGTTTTAATTGAGTTACTTTATCGTAGCATTTGATATATTACATAATATTAGCAGATGGTGCCACCCCATGCGTGTATTTTCCACGTGAGAAATTAGCATGGTGGTATAATCGTGGATTGAAAGAAAATGAGAGGTTGGAAACACGCCATACTCAAGTAATAAGTTTCCGTCGCACAAAAGGCGTGCGAAGAGAACGCTTCAACCTCCGTGTCATTTTCATTCAAATAAACAACAACAATACCACCCACCCTAACAATCCCACTTAAGTTGGAGTAAATTTCAAAATTTGTTTACAAGTTTTTTCAATCGTGTCGCAACATTAATAGATACATTTTCAGCACATAAAAATGTGCATTTCATAAGAGTCATAACAATTGCTGCGAGCATTTTTCGCATATAGATTCTCTTGTTGACATAACCTTATTAGCGGTATTAGTTGATAATCGAGGTATCGCAAGACAAGCTTGCCTATAGAAGAGGTATTTGAACTTTAAAATAACACTGCTTGCGAGCAAGACAAATATTTTGATCTAGGAAGGGTTTTTTGACAATTATTTGTCGCTACTTTTTAATGCGTAATTTGATGAATTTGGTATCGTGGTGAGAACAGACCGGGAATTTATACACGTTTCGGTACATTGTCATATATTGTAAACATTGCGCTTGAGACTGTATATTTATTGTGGTGTTTAGTCGTACTCCCGACAGACGTAAAGTTTGCTATTATTTTATAGCACAATAATTTCCATACTCCGAGGGAACAATTTAAGAACACCTCTGTCCAACAATTACTATCCGAATACTTCCATTTTGATTAGAATTGAAAATTACTCATTTCAGCCATTTACGCGTTTTAATAAAAATTTAATGTTCCGGGAAATTCGGTAATTATATCTGTAGAAGTGTAATCAAGCTAATCATTTGACAAGCCGTTATTTTGGTGTAATTTTGGAATCCATATTGATGTGCATTCTTGAATCCAGTTTTTGCTCTTAATTAATTCCAGACAGAAAAACAACTCGCTCATCCAATTGTTGCGACTTCCAATAAACAAGACTATTTGTCTTCTGATCGTGCAAAATGGTGTAAGTTTTCTCAATGGTAAACGCTCGTGTGACTAAGAAATGTACAAACAGAAAGTCTACATCTTCGTATTTTCGCGATGTCTCAGGCAGAGGAGGAAACAGCTGCAGACTCAGGGGACGTTTCTCCGCATCACACCCTTGGTTAAGCGGCAAAAGATACTCGCCTGTCATCATGAAGCCGCTTAAGGTCAGCCATCTCGAGCTCGAACTTGAATTTTGACACCTCGCAAAGCAAGCCGTCGCGCTCGGCGATGACCTCGGCAAGTTCGCGCTGCAGCCTCTCGATTTCCGAGTACTGCCGGCTGATGAGCTCGTTCTTTTCCTCGAGCATCGTTTCGACGTCGGGCTCGAAACCGCCCGTCTCGCCGGTCACGCTCATTTGTTTACCCCTTCGCGCACTTCTGATTCAATCCCTCGGAATCGCGATCGATCTGAACTCGTCGCCGCACACTTAACTTGAACAAAATTTTTGAGCACTCTTTTAAAATTGAGATTTTTTCGATGGATCAGTGTCAAGAGAAATTCAATGCTTCTCGGCAATGCGACGAAAACGCCGCGCCGCACAGCTCCGCATAATAAGCAACGATTGCGCGTCCACGATTCATTGCACGCTCGCCATCTTGGCTGAAGCTCGGCTAGCTCGGTGTTCAAGCAGTTTTCAGGGCCCAGTGGAACACTGGTTTCCGTACTGCTACGCCAACGTCGCGGCGCCCGTTTTGTCATTAAACCGGAACATACATGGGTTCTGCGCATGCGCGGCTCAAGGTCGCGCGCAACCGGCATATTTTCGGGAGAGAAAGGTGGCGCCATCAGTGAACACGATTCAGATCAGGTGGGAGATATGCCAGCTCGCCAGGTGGATAATGAAGGTTGCTTCTTTGTTGTTCTTGGAACGTGTATGACTGGCTGAAGTATTAAGGCGACAGAAAACCTATCGTATAAACTTTATTTCAAAGAACGTTATTACAATTTTAATATTTTTGTATTAACGTAAATAATTTTATTTTTGATTAATTGTTATTCAAATTGCTAAAAAAAACTGATGAAAAATACAATTACTGGAATAATAAATATGATTTCATGTTATTAAACATGAAAAAGTGGGGTACATTTTTATCATCTTAACTTCGATGATAAATCAATTTTATGGAGATAAAAGCAAATATGTTTAGAAACATTTTTTACATTTAAATTTTATATTATAATATAATAACGCTAGATATTCAAACTGAAGTAAACTAATTTATAACTATCTTAGTTCTTCAATCTTCAAACAAATGTTTTATTGAGTCTTTCACACTCACTGAAAGATAAGACTGGAATTAACAATAATTTGTGGCGTACAAAAGCATCAAGGTCTCTCAAGCAGCTGGATTAAAATGACTACTCTAATGAGAAGTCACGTGATATCATTTTGCAATTTTTCAAAATTAAAAGAAACAAAAAATAAAGAAAAAACACTTATGTTTATTAGTGTAGAAATTGAATAAGTATATTTTTTCGCTCTTTTGGCATAATAAGTCTAACATAAGAATTTTCGTTAGAATTCTCGTTACTTTCTACTTAAGCAATCATAAGAGAGAAACGTAAGATTACTTGCGATTACAAGTAATGTAGTACTTATTTATAATGTAAGCATTAATAGTACATTTCAATTATTTAGTGTAAATTAGAAAATGTTTGAACATCTCATAAATAACCAATGGGGTACTCATAAATTAATACAATATTTAAGGTCTTAGTTACGTCTAAGTTATCGATCAGTAATTCATGAATAAAAACTTAAACAAAATTTAATATAACATGTTATTTTAGTGAAATAAGTCCATATAACTAATGTCCCGCATCCAGCATTCAAAAATATTTTTAAATAATTTATTTAAAATTACTTTTTTTTATGTAGTTACTGTCACTTTTTTCATTTTTTCGAATTCTCACACAATTTTATGCTAAACTAAGTAATTTATTGGGAGTAAAAATATTACAAAGACTTCATTCACATGAGACCTAAATACAAGGGCAGATCCGACCGGGTGGGGGGGGGGGGGTTAAAACCTAATTGGCCCCCTCTCTAAATAGCGTCTAGATATAGCCCTTGCCTGAATGCGATTCCATTTTATCAATAATTTATAAACTGTATTTTTAAAATTTGTGATAATGGTAATCCACCTTTGGTACAAAAAATTACCGGAAAATAAAAATTCCTTCAATGCAAATAAAATTGTATTTCTATAAGATAATGAATTTGAAGTTTCTAATCAAATATTAAACACATTTCCGTTGACTCCGCATGTAGGCCTTATATCTCTCACGAACAAAATATATCAAATATAAAATGTTTATATTTTCACATGGGAATTATATAAATTTTTCATATTTTCGTCCGTGCGGAATAATCCCAAAGTGTGAAAGCCAATAGACAACATATAATGCTGCAGTCATTTCATTCTAATCGGAAGATAGAAAATTTTCAGCCATTCTGATTGGTCCACGCACACCCCACTATAATTAAAATAGGGCCGTACTCAGGTCATAATCAAAAATGTAGATTTCTGACCACAGCCCCAATTAGATTCTTAATTCGAATCTAATTGGGCCGTGATAAAAACGAGATACTAAAATTGGCGGTTTTAGCCCTATTATTCAACCATTTGTCTTATTAAGAACAGTTGGAGTAGATCAGGCCCTGATCGGTCAAAACACTGTATCTGAGTTTATCTAATTATATCCATGCGAATGATTAGGTTATGATGATGCAGCCTGATTTACATGAAACGGACTAATAATGCTCCATTTCAGGCAAAGTAGCAAGCCTAATCATGATCTGATCACAGACCGATCAAGCACCATACTTAGGGCTCTCATTGGTTAGCCTTACATGGACGCGATGCGAATGGTGTTATATTAGAATTCAAAGGAAATGTATCTAAGTGTTAATATGATACATTACGACACCTGTACAGTTACGCAATATTTGCATTAATTGGTGACCTGGTGAATAAGGTGAAGAAAGAAAAAATAAATTAAAGTACATGACCAATAAGTCAAAAAGTATCATGCGTATTAGCTGTTTTCAAAAATGAATTTATATCTATTTTAAATCATTTTTGAACTTCAAATTTTAAATTGATATTTATAATTATTATTTAAACAAATCAAAAGCTGCGCATAAGCTTGCCTTCTGTAATTCTTAATATTTTTTTAAGAAAATTGTCATTTTTCCACTATTTGCACTGAATTTGTTGTGGCTAAAAACAGCTTTCCGTGTTTTGAACAACAAAAGTGGTTCATTCTTTGGCTGTAAATATTTATTCCCGTTTCTGATATTTTTCATGAAAAATACCATTTTTTTAGCAATTAAACAATCCTAATAACTAATATATATACGAAAATGCCACTTTCGTAGTTGATTCCAGACAAAAATTACTTGTTTCATCGTTTATATATTTTTGTGTATCAAAATAAACTTCTTACTGATAATATTTCCTAAGCCACCACTTTAATAAAATATTTTAATTCGATTATATAATTAGATTATACCCTCTACCTTAAAATGTAGAAGGTGAAATATATAATATATAGTAAAAAACATTAAAGTATATATTTTCAGCCATCATCATTGCTTCAAACCCTCTGTCCGCAAGTCACAATTTCACTGAGAACATTTTTTAAAAAGAGATATATTTTGATATTTTTGGTTACACTTTTGATAATAGACTTTAAATCTGTCTAATAAAACAAAACATACTTTGCAGGCTGACAACTTCAATTAAATTTTGTCATATAATCTAATATAGTATTATGATATGTATTTCGGTGTGACAGCGTAATTAGCACGCTTTCTCCAGCCATTCATAAATTCTTACGTAACAAATTTCAAGTGCATACAAATACAAGAATACTCATTCATAAACTCAGAAATTTCCAATGAAAACATATCACGTTACGATACAGAATTAACAAAATTATCTAAGATATGAAAATATAAAAATTTATTGCAAAAATTGCAAGGCTGAGTTAACAAACAACGTAACAGAAATTAAATATTACTAAATTCAACAACTACTTACTTTTTTGTTAGCACTCGTTAGCGTGACTAGTCACTATCGGTAGCCTCTACCAATAGCATTATAATAGAGGCTACCAATAGAGAGACTACTATTTACTTCATTTGCGTTATCTTTATTTTGCATTTGCATCTTCCTTTCAATAAGCTGATACACACCCATGTAACAATTACAAACTAGTGCAATTTAAAAAAAAAAAAAAAAAACTATTACTGAAGGAATTTGAACATCATGGACAATTAGCGTTGTAAAATATGTATGATTATACATCCTTAGAAACAATATAAATTTTTTTTTTTTTTTTTTCATTCAAAATAATATTAACAATTTTAAAGTTGTCATATACTCTACGTGATGATCATTGATATAAAGTTGAAACTATCATTTTCGTTTCTCCTTAGGGATCGAAAGATGGTACTGTTGGAGCAAGTGCGAAAAAACCAAAGAAGTAAAAATTATCGAAAGTTTAGTTATCATAATGATAACTTATTATGATAACTAAATAATCTAAATAATCATAACAAATATCTAAAGGATCAAATGACAGTGTTATCTCGACTTTTTGGTTACATCGCTATTTCGGCGTTTAACCTATAGTCGACGAATACATGACGCAGCCAAGGAAAAGTACTTTTTGACTGAATGCAGAAAACTGTAGACATGGAATAAAACGCAGATTAACAGTCCAATCTTTAATCGCGACAACAATCGTTTGATTATTAATATCCTGATTAATAAATTAATCAGTAAATCATTGCTACTAACATTGCCAATTATTTTATTGCTTCTAATAAATAGCGTGTAATTTAATACAAAGTTGCAATGGTATCATTCGAAAAGATCCTAATCTAGCAATAGACAATTATTAGTACGCTCTGTTTAAGGAAACCATGAATTTGACAGTAAGAGACTTTAAGTTTAGTTTTTCATATGTTGAGTTTTACTTTTGATCTTCTGGTATTTATATTACTTTAACATGATTCTTTAAAATTAACACTGTTTTATATTATTTTAGATCACCCTCTACGCTTTAATCAGATATACATGCCTCTATTTCGGTCTTCGAAAAATGTTGTAGCTCATTGTTACGGAGTATTTTATGTAGATTTAAAAATTATTCTGTGCAAATTCATTTTCATGTTGATTTAAGTTAAAATCTGCATTTATGGTATCAATTTCTTGAGAAAAGTTATGGAATAAGTTTATGCATGTCTATTAACTATTATTTATATGTCCGGAAAAAACAAAATCTTAATAAAAATAAAAATTATTACTATATTCGATATGCATAGAATTTTAGTTTAACTTGACCTTTTATAAGATTTTTTAATCAAGATGTATTATTGGGAAAACTCGTAATTCGATACTTAAATCAAATATATGAAATAAACAAATTAATCGAAAAATTTGTTCCAAAAATTACCTGAAAATAATATAAAAATATAAAAAATGAATGTCAAATTGAATGTCATTTTATCTGAAAACTCCGATGTTTTTTAAAATTGCAGTTTACACTTGTGTAATTCGGAATTCAAAAACCCCCCAGCAAACTTTTTTAAAGGTTTAAAGTTATCTTGATTTTGGTCAAATCATATCTCGAAATAGTTTAGTTTCAAACGGAAATCCAATATGGGAGGTCAGCAAAATATTGAAAGTCCTCCAGTGCTTGACTTAGAGATGGACATCACTGTTGATGATATCCTCAGTGATTTGG
>JABFQD010003518.1:0-13085 GCA_022817045.1 Psix sp. ZL-2020 | reverse complement strand
AATCACAAAATATTATAGAAGAATAAAATTGATATTTGAATGCTAACTAATTTGAACAATTCAAATTAGTTCGTTTTTTTGGGAATGTTAGCATTTGTAATTACCTGTATTACGTAGAAAATTGTATAATGAAATAAATATGATGGAAATGGTATAAAAATTGAAATAGATAACTTTTTAAATACAAAATTGTTGTGACCCTGATGATCAAACGATTTACATATTAAGTTTGCATAAAATCTAATTTCTCATTAATTTGCCAATTTTACATACATTGTTTACATGCAATATTTCCAACAATAATTATTACGGCATATTAAATAAACTTAAAACAACACGTTTTAATTTTCGAAAATTTTATATTTTTTTTATTATACATGATTTGTATACATTTTATGCATATAAATTTTGAATTAAAGTTATGTAAATCAAATTCTTAAAAAATCTTCTAAATGTAAAACGTTCATATTCATATATCTAAAATATTATTAAAGATGAAATACAAATGAGCAATTGGTAGCCCTCCGATAGCCCGGAAGGCTACCAACATATTTCGTTTTTATGAGTGAGGTAAAATGTACTCAACTCGAAAAAAAAAAACAAGTTTGAAGTTGGCAGCCCTTCGGAGTGCCAACTTAAAACTCGTTTTTTCCTCGTTAAGTAATATAATATTTGTCCTCTGTGAGCGAAAAGTAGCTTTTCTCGTGCCAAAGATTTTTGCGCCCTAGGGCGATAAAAGTGTGCGCGAAGTAAATCTTCATTCTAAAGACTACTTTTTAGCGCACATAAGAAAAAAAGTATCGTGTGCACTATGGACATAAAGGCAATTGACGCTTGAACAAGTCCTCGTCGGAAACCCTCGGGCTGTAACTCGCATTCGTTACGATTACCTACTTTGTGCCCTTGATCCACAATGTACTATTTCGTATTCGGAAGCCGCGCGCAAAAACAATTTTTTTGCATACTAAAGTATACGTAAAAGAGACTTTTTCGCTCTAATGTGTAAAAACATATATTGCACTTGTATTAAGATATACTATCTTTATACAAGAATAATACTTGTTGATACAAGGGCGCTACGCATGGAGGCCTTGAAACGGCCACTTTTTCAACCGCTTTAGCGTGCGTAAAAAAGGCTTTTTCGCATTAGTTCATAAAAACCTATTGCGCACAGCTTCTGAGTACGACAAATATTGTTTGAAAAAGCTTTGCTCATTCTTAATACAAAATATTCCATGAGAAATGTGAACTATTCAGAATTTAGACATATTACATTGTTATTACATATCATTGAGGTTAGGTTTTTTGTACATAAAATTAATATATTTATTAATTTTAATTTCTTTATTTTAAGAACAAGTGAAAATTTTAATTATTTTTCATATGGACGAGGCATATTATATTTCGTCAATTTACACATGGGATTTTATTGATGTATTAAATTTTATATAATGTAAAATGAATCTGGAATACTCAAGTCATATAAAAGTAACATTCTGAATCAAACAATTTTTGCGAACTTTGCTATCTTTATATAAAATAAAATCTATCTTTATAAAAATAAAGCTAACAAAGTATATCTACTTTGCTAATTTTATAGTGATACGAAATTCACTGTATCATTCAGACGTGTTTCTAAGAAATAAAATTATTTCTCAAAAGCTACCGAGGTTATAATCATTCAAACAATTTGTATTAAATTTTAAACATACTTATTAAAGGTTAATTTGATTTCTCTTTTTATTAGGCTTTGAACAATACATAAGAACACATAAACGTCATAATATGTAGTAGTAAGAGGAAAAGAGACATATAGTGCATCTATCTCTTTTACTCTCACTGTTATGTATTTTTATGCGTTATTATGTGATGCGTTTTTGTTTATAAATTTTTTATAAATTAGATAATAGATAATTCATTCATTTTATTTATTCATTTATTTTTATATTTCAACTTCATGGAGCTTGTTGTGCTAAAATAACGTTTACCAGTGACGGAAATTCAAATTAATTATTTAGTCATTGAAGTACTATTAAATTTTCAATTCATTTTTTTCCTCAATTTTTATGATTATTTAATTTATTTCTTAAAATATTAAATTTTTTGCTATTTGTTATGATTGTTGTGACCTTATTATTTCAAGATGCTATGATGAAGTATATTAAAAAAAATTATTTGCGCATAAATAATATTTTAAAATATTACAAATTTTATTAGCTTACTCTCGATATCAAAATCAAACTTTTTTAAAAAAAAAACGAGTAACAAAAATTATTATTGTGAATCTTAATTTTTAAAAAACTGTTAAAAATTAATTTGGAAAGAATATTTGTATATACTATTTTTTATTAATTAATATCAATTATAACAACTTTTCTATTTGTAGTAACAATAAATTCTTAGAACTCTGTGAACCAATGATTTACTTATATTTGTTCGCTAAGTAATTTTGCAAATTGAATTATTACAATCTTCTTGGAAACTTAACAAATGACTCAAAGATGCAATCCTTGAATTTCCAGATCGTGTTCCATTATAGATAGATTACGCTTCATTGGAACAAGTAATCGTACGAGAAACAGTTGAATTGGAAATTGGTAGGCAAACAGGAAAAGTATCGTTAAATATTCAACAGCTTCGTATAAGCTTATTTTATTTTTATATTCCTACATTATAAGTTTGTTAAAATAGATGCATTAAAATGTAGAACGTGCTTGTTCCAAGCAATGGATAATGAAAATTTAGTTGCACACATTGTCAAAAATCATAGAAATGACTTTCTATTTCGAGTGAAATGTCATCAATGTGGCGCAATATTCAATAACTAGGAGTCATTTAAGAAACATGTCAGTAGGAGACATGTTGCTCGAGTACATGTTCTGGGGCGCGAAAACAACATCGAAAATGATGCAGAAGATGGTGTACTTGTTAAAAAGTGGACCATGTAATATTAAATGTACTATTATTGAATAGTATATGAATCAAGCAGTTTGTTTCAATCAGTTTGATGGAATTGATAAAAGTGTATATAGTTTTTAAGTTAATGTCAATAAGATTATAATACGTAGTTTTATAAACACTTAAAATTGTTTTATACAGAGAACATTGCTGTAAACATGACACCAGCGCAAATGCAATGGAACGTTGTACATTATTTGTTTAACATTCAAGAATGTTGTAAAACATCTGATGTAGCTTTGATAAAGATAATTAGAGAAACTTTTGAGTTGCTACACTTGCAAGCGAACCAAGCATCGGTAATTATTACATGGCAGTATAATATTTTTATTATAAATGTTTCGTTTTCAAAAAACGAATCATATGATTTATTTTTGTTCATTCTTCATAGATCCCGTTTCATGGGCTTCTTGATGAAGTGACAAATACGATCGATTATGAAGCGCTACGCAATGCTTTCGACCTTGCTTTGTTCAAAATGGTATTTCATTCCTTAAAATCAACCTATTTTATAGAAAAAGTTAGGACTGTTCAAATGAATCTTGTAATTCCTGAGCGAATTTCAATTGAACAAACGATGGCTTGGACTCAGAATAATGGCAAATTTGATGTAGTCGATGTGGACGATTATATTTACATTTTACAATTTCTGAAAAATTTGAAAGTATTACTAACGAATTCTAAAATTAGAACTGAAATGGAAAATCAAATGCCTCCAGAAAAATGCCTTACCGAAGCGTCTTAGACGGAAGGGGTAGTTAAAATGACAATTCGTTCTCTTCTGCGACACTTAACTTCTCAAAATGTAATGACCTTGCATTAATTTAATTCTCGCCTTTTTCTTTTTAAATATAATTTTAGTATTTTAATATAAATAAGAAAAAAATTATCAACAGATTTGCCACAAACTTATAACCCAATTTACCTGTTCTATAGATATTATTGGCTCATTAGCTTTTTTAAACCGAGGAAGAACTAAACGTTCATAAACTTTTAAAAATAATTTCGCGTCGTCCATATCATTTGTCAGTTCATTACCAAATATCGTATTTGCAATTATAAGAGCTTCATTTGCTTTTTCATACGAATCTTCGCATATAACTTTTTTTAGCATGCAAAATTCTTGCATTATCTATAAAAAACATGAATATCGTTACCATACATTATTATTATTACTACTTATTACTTTTAAAGTCATTTCGACGCCATTTTTCTCAGGTCTAAAATGCATTGAATATTATTAAATTTCAAAACACTAAAAGTAACTTCATTGTATACTGAAAAAGAGTAAGCCTGAACTTGTTACAAGTAACTAGTGCAAGTTACACCACTACAGTTGGCTGAAGAATCACTCGTTTTGTTTTTAGATAAACCTGCAACAGCCACTTTTTAGCGATTTCTACAATTTCTGATTCTTTGGCTCATACGCGCTTTCACCATATCCTAAAGAAAAACGTTTATTTGTACTAATATTCAGATCGAATAAAAAATTTATTTGAGATTCATTAGCATGCATAAGCAGCTTTGTTAAAAAGTATTGAAAAGATACCACCGAATATTATACATTATAAAAACACCGTTTGAAAATATACATAAAGTTCTATAAGATTATTTAAATTTTGAATTTAATTAGTACGAATTCATTAAGATTCGTAATTCGATTGGATAGAAAGTGTATATTTATCTTTAACAAATCATATTTAGATGTAACGATCTTATGGAAACAAATTTGTCATATTGACAGCTATCTTACTTAAATTTTTACACCGTCTTGTAATTCAGAATAAGCATCTACAACGCTTCTGGCATAGCAGTCGTAATCGCTCGTTGTTAGTCACTCATTGATCAATTCAAGTAGATAATTAATTTAAAATTCTATAAATTTAGCTCGTTTCAACTTTACATATTTAGTTTCTGCAAAACATTTTAATTTTGCATTCAAACGAGGCAAAACCACTGGGCATATTAGTGGTTTAAGTGGCATAATTTGTGCTACTTCTTCTTTTTTAGGGCCGATAATCCGTACAGTTAAGTCGGTCGCCAGAATTGAATCGCTCGTCACAATGAGATTCTGCAATCGTTTTTCGATCATTGTATTTATACATCTTATAATTTTAGATAACATTTTTTTGCAGTTACTTATACATAGAATTATCAATAACATTATGATATTTTTAAATATAATCTAAAAATAATTTTTCGATCATTAGCGAATGTTTTCAGTAATATAGTTTGATAGATACATATAATTAAAATTAAGTGTATGTATAAAAAAAAAGTTTTAAAAATTTGGCTACTTTCGTCTAGTTTTGTTAAGTATCTAGCTAGGCTGAGGTTACTCGAACTTTATTAGATAAAATTGTTAAGTTTCTGGACAAATGGCTTAAAGAACATTTAGTCAAGTTATAACCTGCAAGTTTTTAGCCAGATGTTTACAAGCACATTGAAACAAGTTTAAATTATGCAATTTCTGGATAATTTTTAAAATAGACTTACTTATTCTTGACTTGTGAAGTACAACTGTGAACAATTGACACAGTTACTTGCAAGCATTTCTATTGATTCATAAAAATAATTTATTTAAGATTTTTCTTTATTACGGTTCAATCTTTCATGTATATTTGTGACAAATAAATTAATAAATATCGGTTTTCAAATATTTATTATTGAAATTATATATTTTCAAAATTCGCATATGAACAATAAAAAAAATTTAATTTCAATTTTTTTAATTAGTTTAAAAATCACAGAAAACAACTGATCAAAGTTAATACGGAAATTGCGCTTAGCAAGTACTGTGGTTGTCAAGTTGATGCGTGTATCTTAAAATGTAACATAATCTAATTTTGTGTCCAACATATATCCAATCTAAGTATAATCTGTTTATTTGTCATGTATTTATTAGTAACAATATGGAACGCAAAAGACAATTAACACGCAAACGAGTACAAAAACATCGAAGACAAAAAAACAGAAGATATTATAATCAAGTAAAAAAACAAAGATATACAAGTTCAATTTCAAATATTCAAAAACAACTAATTTGCAGATCTAAAATGTAGAAGCGATGAAGATTTTTAAAATCATCCAATAATTTCAATTAATCTAACGCCTTCAACTTCGACAGCATCGAATAATTTAATTGAACATTCAACATCTACTGAAAGTTCAGAATCATTTTCTTAATCATCTTCTGAACTTGAATTTCTCCGTCTAGTCGCAACGAACATGGAGGGATTTCAAGATAATAACTTGAAAAGTTTGGAAGATTTCGAGAATTCGATTTCAAAATCGAACAATTTTTCCAGAGACAAACTACACTGAAAGAACCGATGAATCTTTCAGGAATCAAGAATATCCTGATCATCACATGAGTCCATCGTTACTTATTAATATTGAACCTCGTATAAATATGATATCCCAATTCGTTTTAGACTTTATGCATTGAGCATGCCTTGAGAATGAAGAAATTATTATTATATTGGTTAGGTGATAAGAGATATAAATTATCTATTATTATATTATTATATTATTATATTATTTATATAAAATAAAAAAATTTTATTATCTGAACGCATGGAAAGTTTAAAAAATCAAGTATCTCTTGAACTTCATCGCAAACCTCGAAATGTATCGTACATATCAACGTGGAAGGCAACAGAATTTAGATTTTTTTTTATTATATTGTGGACCAATTGTACTAAAAGATATTTTGCAACGAAATATGTATAAGTATTTTTTATTTTTACATAGTGCTTGTCGAATTTTATCAGATGATAAATTTGCTACAGCAAGAAATGATGAAGCCAAATATCATTTGAATAACTTTATACATCTTTCGACATCCGTATATAACGCTGACTTCTTAATTTTAAATACCCACAATTTGATACATTTAGCGAATGATGCACGAAAAATGAATTGTAGTTTGACACATTTTACATCTTTTTCTTTTGAAAATCATCTTGGTGAAATGAAAATGTTATTGAAATCTAGAAACCGTCCTTTGGAACAACTTTGTAGACGTTTACATGAGAAAAATTGTGTACAGTCAAAACAACCAAAACTTCTAAATGATTCAACTATTTAAAAAAATCAACCAACGACGAAAATATTTTCGAGATTAAAAAATCAAGATTTAAACAATATATTTTGACAGCAAAAATACACAACAATATTGTATTATTAAAAATAGCACATGTTTTCAAATTTTTCGTATAATTTGAATCAATAATAATATTATACATATTTTTGGAAACAAAATCGAAATTGTGACATCGATATTCAAATTTCCATGCAAATCGAAATTATTTGATATGTATAAAATAGAAAATGAACATTCAAATTATTTAGAAGAATCTGTTCATAACAGTCAAAATTAATAACTTCATAAACAAAATTAATAAAGTTATCAAATGAAGGTGGTCAAAAAAAGACTTATGTTATACCACTTTTACACTGATAAATTATATTTTAATATAACTCTATATGTACATACAAATTGTATTCTGTCGTTATACAAATGTAAACAATATTTAATTGAAAATATACTTTGATTCTTTCATTTAAATTCATAAAATATTATTCCAAAAGATTCTGAATTATAGATATTAATTTAGGAAATACTTTACAAGTTTGAAAGTAGCGCCACATTTAAAAACAAAAAGTCAGTTTTTATTGTTTTTGTTATACCTCATTTGTTTATTGGAATAATATCATTGTGGAATATAATTAATTAAAATAAATTTAAAACAAAAATGACATAAGTTGTGTTAAAATCAAATCATTCACATATTAATATTGGCGCCAACAAATATTTTGATTGTCTGCATTAGTTTACTTTAAACGCGTTTGAACTAGCGAGATAAGAAAAGCCGGATTGTGTTTGTAGCTATCGCCCAAATTTCATACGAGGCGACCAGGATTTTGAAATTTTTATGCAAGTGCTCTATAGTTATGGCTGAACAATTTGATTGTAAGTATTTTACTATAGATTTTGAATGAATGCAGTTGAAAAATTCGATAAATATTAAATGGTTATCTAATGGAATCTAATGGTTATCCTAACCGTATATTGGATTCTCCACAGATCTTTTGTAGTTTTTAAATAACGAATTAATTTTCATGATTCTAAGTTTATATCATAAATTAAAATTTTATTTAGAATCTTTTGATGAGTAGTGGTTATTTGATGATTAATGGTAATTTTATGTATATTTTAGCAAAAAAGGCACGTATACATACTCGTTGAATTTATCGATGATTCGAATGGAAAAATTATTAAAGATATTGATGTGATTCCTACAAAGTGGGCTCAATATCATGACAAAAAGGATGAATGTTCCGTGTTTTATCCACCGCCACCCTATGATGAAAAAAAAATGAAAAGAATTCACGCAATGATGAGGAATTTAGATGATTTCGACTGTAACTGAGATATTTACAATGTTGCTATTAGGGGACGGGTTAATAAGTTTAAAAATGAAAATATTTTATCTTAGTTATACAAATTAGGTTAAGTTAAAATTAAAAATATTATTTAAAATCAACAAGTATTGATAAATGTATGTATTAATGAAAAACAGAATATGAATATCATAATTTAAAATTATAAATATTCATATATTGATAAATTAACATTATATTTCAGAATCTTTTTCTGAAGCCATGAAAAAATTAAAGGTACTGGAAACCACATCCTATTGTTGGACGACAGATAATGAGGGAAACGTCGATAGAAGAGCTATGGAGATCGTTAAAAATTTAACGATTTGTTTTGAGCTGAAAATTTAAAACAATTTGACGATTGTCAAACCTCTTCAGATCCTAAGCAATGCCGTAAGTGTAATTTATTTTATTAAGATTTACGAGTTTTATAATTTCAAAATCGTACATGATATTTTTTTCTGTTTTAGAGGCAGAGTTTAGTTCTTCTAAATCTTCATCCTCTAATCAAAAGATGCGTCAAAAATCTCAGAAAAATAAAAAGCATAGAAAAAGTAAATATAATTCAACACCTTATCAATTATCAATTATTCTATACGAATGTTTCTAAAAAAAATGTTTTATAAAAAATTTCATCAGGTGAAAACAAATCAGAAGAAGCGACAAGTGTTTCACCGAATCCTACAATACTACATACAAAATGAAAATATTTATACTACAATTTTTTTTTTTTACATACATTTACATTTATATTACTTAAAATTTCTTTGCTATACATGATATAATTTTCATTGCTCTATTCGAATTTGTATTTATTTTTTATTTTTATTTTTCGTTCCAGAAATAAAAGATGTGACAGAAGTTAGTTATATGGATATATCAATTCCTGAAGATGCTTCACAATTTGCTACTAAAGGAGGATAATCGTTAGAAGGTATTTATATACGATTATAGAACATGATTTGGCTTTGATTATGATTATTATATAACAAAATAAAGATTAAACAAAATTTTAGATGTTGGAAAGTATATAATATCTTGAATCGATTCAATCATTTAACTACACACCACGGAATTAAACCTCGAAATTAAAGAGCTCAAAAATTAGATTAATCGCCCGGTAATTGAAAAAGAAAACAAACCGATGGAAGTTGTGAATACGAATACATTTTCCGAAAAACACGATATCATACTACCGGTCAAGACAATGGACGACATCAGATAGTTAGATGCAGCAATTTTAGACGAAACAGTGACCATCGATTTTGTGAGTATTTTTTATTGATTCCAAAAAATTAATTATATATTGCTTGAATGAGTTGTGCGCGTTTCAAATTAAATTACTTACACTACAAAGTTATTTTTTCTATTGGCAATTGGGAGCGTGAATTGGCTGAATAATTGTAGTTTAAATGAAAATAAAGTTGATCAAAAACATATTTATAGACGCGTTGTTTATTCGTCATTGGTCAATATAAAATTCGGGGGAATTAATTAAATTTATCCCCACTACAATTAAAATTTAGTGTAAATAGACGTCAAAATTTATTTATTAGTTAGTTATAATATTAGTTCTAATTCTATTGTTCATTTCGAGTTAGTTACTATTAAGTGATATTTGAAGGAGGAATTCGGCAAGTCGTATTGATAATTACGTGTTGTTATTTATCAAGAATACTGAATTGATGTCGATATTTTCCTGTCACATGTTGAAATTTAATCAAATATGATATACTTATTTTCTATATATTTTATGTTTTATTTTATAGTGACAGCGTTCTGCAGTTATTAATTAAATTATATAACAAAAAAAATATATGTTGTGTTGTCTGTAGGTCGGCGATTGACCAAATTAGTAAAGTAATAATTCTGAATATAATTCTATTGATTGAAATCGATGTTCGAATAGAACATTTTGTATTTAATTTAGTCAATATTCATATAGTAGATGTGTGAGACATCGATAACGCCTAGACTGCGAATCTATCATTGTTTTGGTCTTGACCTAGGCCAAACACTCGGCTTCGGCGGAGAAAATTTCGTTCAAGTGTAAAGAAATTGGCCAATCGCCCTATCTGTACTCCAACTTTTGTATTTTGGAGTTTATATGCTATCAGGCTAATTCTGATTGGAGGAATTAATTCCTACTTAATGAAAGCCTGTTCAGCTAATCGAATGAGAATATTTATATTAGTAATGCGCTAGAAGTTACGGAAAATTAACTCTAGCTTGCATGAGAAAACAGTTTCATATTGAAAATATTCTTATTGTATGAGCAATATAATACGATGACTTAATAACTCAATAAATAACACTATCTTAAAATAAAATTTTGTTTCCATAAAATCGATTCCTTAATTTTTAAATGAAAAAATGTTTTATTATTAGTTTTCTATATATTTCATTACAATAGAACGCAATGTATTTTTCTCATAATAGAAAAGATTCTTTAACTAAGAATTTGACAACTCTGCTTAAACTTTTCATTGTACGAGATGTAGCTATATTATTCACAGCTAAGAAGCAGACTGTTAAAAAAATGGTTTTCACGTCTACTAACATGTTTCCTGTCATTCAAAGTAAGATTTTTATTTGATATTCGCTTTTTTATTATCATCATCTCATTAATATAGCGATAAACATAAATTGTTTTAAGTTAAGTCGAATAGAAATATTATTATTGCATATACTATTACTATTCAATATTCCATTTCATTGTGTTAGTTTTTATTTTAAATCTCAAATTTTGATAACTGAAGTTCCTCAATTTTTGTTATTTGCTTAATTATTAAAAATTATATCTATAATTATATAGTTAACTATTCATTTTTATTTGATTTACAACATTCATGATGAAAAAGTATGCAGAGACAAATAATATAATAACAAAATCAGAATTTGCGAAAGCCTTGGGGACAGTACTCTCAAACAGCAAGCACTGGAATGGAATGCGCAAGAAGGCGCAACAGTAACTATGTTTTGTATTTTCTATTCAATATTATTCAGTAAGAAGACAGTCAATTTGTTCAAAGTTTCGATTGAAAAACTATTAATTGTTTAATGAATGAAAATACAGTATCTTTCTGAAGTTATTAAGATCTCAATAAAACCTTTTTTTCAGAACAATTAGTTTATGAGCAACTATTATATTAATTTGTTTTCAAAGAATATTAATTTGCTATTTTATTTTTTTATGAAATATTAAATTATAATTCGTTATCAACAACTTATTTGTTAATTTAAAAACTATATTTTTGTGATTCTGTTGCGAACCCAGTTTTTAAATCAAGTTCTGTATCAGATTCTTTCTAGTTCCGATAAAGTTGCTAGCCAATATCTGATTAGGCAAACTTTATTAGTCAAGTTCTGCATAGAGATTGGCAAGTCTAACACAGTTACTTAATAATTTCTTATTAAGTCAACTGGTTAGTTACTAATCATATAAAGCGTTATATTCTAGTTAGATTTTGTCTTGTCATTCTTACAAGTTACTTCTGATGTACTTAATTAAACTATTGAAATACTTATTAGAAACGATATCAAATTTTTACTTGGGAACTGTAATCCCCGGTAAAGGTTACTTAAGAAGGTCTGCTATAATGCGCATGTTTTATTTTAAGTAAAGTTAGTCGTAACAACTACTCTCATAGACTAAGTGGCTAATTTATCTGAAGACGTTGAAATATTTCCAAAAAATTGCATTTGATGAAAAACAAACTTTTATTACAATTTTTTTCAACCAATGCGTATTTTCAGAAATATTTTGATGTCTTTAGATAAATTTTCCAACCTGTATATAGTCACTAGTTGAACATCTCTAGCCTAAGAAATATCTCAAGTGAGTGTATCTTTCATAAGAAATTTGAAATGAAGATACAAATGTTTGACACCGTTTAAGGATTTCCTTTTGAGCTATGGCTTAGATTTTAATTGCCGTTTTATTTTCCTACCTTAAGGGTGTTCCATCCATGACCGTAGAGCAGAGATGACCTTATTTGTGAGATTATGTTATGTAACTATGATATTTATTTATATTTCACTGTTGTTGTAGAAAAAACAATAATATATTAAGAATTTAAAATTGAAGTAGTTCATTTCTCAACTCTGTTTATAAATATTCTTCAGAGAAGTAAATCGTAGTAAATTAGTGCTGCGCCTTATATGCGGTGTCTCCGCATAATATATACTATGATCTTAGATAACGCGAAATGGTTCAAAGTGTCATTCATTTTTTTAAGCTAGTAATTTTGTATATAAGGTATCACTTTTCACTTGGTCCACTATTCGATTTCCCGAAGTATTATGCTACGACATAATTTGTACAAGAAGATAATAATCGGTACAAAGAGCAGGCAATTATATATACAGGGTGTCCCAAAAGTCCCGGAACGGTCAAATATCTCGAAAAAGCTGTTTGACAATACCACACTTGACCCCCCCCCCCACCCCTACCCCTGAGGGTGGGGGGTGGGGCAACTTTTAAATCTTAAATGGGAACCCCCATTTTTTATTGCAGATTTGGATTCTTCATGAAAAAATAAGTAACTTTTATTCAGGACATTTTTTCGGATTCTTGATAGATGGCGCGATAATCGGAAAAAACGATTTATCCTGATACCCTAGGGAAATTATGGAATCGGTGCAATATCTCGAGAAATACACTTCCAAATAAAAAACCAAAA
>JABFQD010003517.1:0-13086 GCA_022817045.1 Psix sp. ZL-2020 | reverse complement strand
GCATATTAAAATAAATCTTATTTATAAAAATTTCCAAAAATTTAGCCACTTCTATACGCATTAGATTTCCAAATATATAGAAATGAACTTAGAAAAATATAATTACAAAATCAATTATATATCGATATAAGTTAATATAAGCCAAAAATCTAGATAATAATAATTTCTTCAAATCAAATAATAAAAAACACTTCCGATAATGACTTTTATTTTTTCATATGAAAGCGCGTATGTCATACTAATTATTAAAATTATTTTATGATAACAAATTGATTTATAATGACAATGACATTCACAATTTAATCATAATCCCCTTATCAAGAATATATATTTATTATAAAAACTTAAAAAATATATTTTAATTGATGCTCTCAATTCACTTTCGAATAAACTTGAATGAATAAATTAAAAAAAATATTCTAAACGTGAAAAAATTCAGAATGGATTACTTCATGTTCAATGTCTAACCTTTTACGGTACTTATATAAATGTATGTATTCTAAATTTAATAAATCATTTTCTTTCTCAATTATTTTGGCTAGAAAATTACAAATTATATGTGTGATCGTAGAAACCTAATTCCTATTCAACTTTGTAATCTTCAAGAATTTTGGTAACATCAATAATGAGTTATATTACATATGAATATACAAAATAAAAGGCAGACCGAAAGCTTTGTGCTTTTTTGTACATTATATGGATAGAAAAATCTTTTATGGATTTTCGTCACGAGTTAAATGACAACGTAGAAACGACGCAGTCAAAGCCAGTTTACCTGCTTGAAGAGTAGCGGTAACTAGCAGAGCAAAGGATTAAGCCCAGATTGTGGCGAAGAGCATAAATATTTAGATTGTTGCTTGTGAAAGGTCCGCCCTCGGCGACGCTTTTGTAAGCGAAGTTGTATTAATGATCGAGCCGGATGACGCCTGATTCAATATAATTTTATATGCTGGTTGAATTATGTTTATTTTTCAAAACGGTACCTCCAACGAAGATCTTCCACTATGTGCTAAGCGGAAATGAATTTCAGTTCTTTGCTAATGTAAAAATCGGAAATATTTAGCATTCTAATGTGACAAAGTCACGAATGGTTATTGCTTCTTGCCAATCTTAATACAAGCGAAGTGAAACTATACAAGATATAGTATAATTTTCTGTTTCACATTGAAATTAATTTTTAACATAATATAATGAGATTTCAAAACATTTGTTACACAAAAATGTTTAACTCTATTGATAATATCTTTTATTTAAATAATTAATGTCTTGAATAAAATTGTAAGACATTCGATTGTTTATTTATAATGTATGTCTATTAAATTAGATAATGATTCGATTTCGCAGCAATATTTATGGGCGTGAATCAGTTGCAATATATTAATTATATATTTTTTACTGTTGTATATTGCAAAAACTGATTAGTTTAAAGTGTATGTATCTAACAAAAAAGGTCAGGAATCTTTCATACATATGTTTATCAATCTAATCAATCAAATTATATAATATAAAAATATCAATTAATATTTGAAAAATATTAAATATTTCTGATCTTCTAAATGTTTTATTATGAAGAACATATTTTCAACTATGCCTGTAATATTATGAACTCTGCTTTTAATTTATTCATTAAAATTTAATCTAGTGTAATTATTAATCAATCATGATCAGTAAAAAATCATCACTTCAGAACCGCGCTATAGGAGAATCAAAACTATACAAGCAGCTGTCTGTTTAGAATATCACACTATTCTATTCTGTATATATAGCCTCTAATGTCGGTTGAATGTATAGTTCAAGTTGTATACATTAGTTGACTCTTCTTTGGAACTTGAAAAACACCAGCAGCCATGGACGCAAAATGACTTGATTAAAAGGAAGTTGGCATTTACGAGTGGATGTAAGTTTTTGATATTCCATGTCACTAATAGGTTGCTTATCACATCTCCAAAACTGAGTGTTGTTCTCCGATAAAGCGGTGCTCAAGAGTTTACAAGTTTGAAGCTATTAACGTAAAGCTTCCCTTTCTATTTTATCGATCCACAATGTATAAAAGTCTTGCAGTATCTGGAAACGGTAGAAAATATTTTCAACCACATCCGTCGGGCATTGGCTCTTTTGACACACGACGAATCTCGATGCACGATTCCTCTTAGGCCAAAAGTTATAATATAACTCGACCCCTCGACACAGAAGAAAGATATCGCCTATCTTCTGCATAATCGACCGCGTAATTTCGAAGGCTGAGTGCTTCATTCTTGTGAATGAAGTATATTTTAAGCTACTAACAGTTGTAGCATAAATTTAATCAACTTATGAAAATGTCTACTGCGTGATCAAACTTTTCATCATAATGTTCTGAAAAAGTATAATATCGATAAATGTTTTTTGGAATAATATAGATATACATTATCGATTTAATTAAAATTTCGAAATCATTGCATCGCTTTATTCTTAGAGAACAACAAATAAAAAATATATTCATATATGTAGCAATGCAATATTTTGTATGGAGCCTACACAAAGTCCTTCAGTTTTATATGAAGCGTAATTTATAGACTTGAAAGACAGTCATAATTACATATGATAAGTGTATAACTAATTCTATAAAAGGCCGTCTATAAAATAAGAATAGTAGCAAATTTCTTTGCCTATAATCATACGTAATCTATCATATTTGAACTATTATTCATATTATAAGAAAGCCGAAGTGTAATGTTTTACACAACAGACATTATATGTCTTAAGAATATATATCTAACGCAGTATTTTCATAAAAGATTCCATAAAAATGATTTCTCGGATTTAATACGTTTCATTAGAAGCATAAAAAAGATAACACTGATGTATGTATATTGACAAAATAATATAATTTATATACTGATAATATATTATTCGTTTCATTTGAATTACAAGCTACATAACAGAAATGATTCATAATGTAATTAAAATCAAATTCACAAATATAATTTAAATTTGACTGTAGCAATATCTAGAATTTAACGGAGTTTGGTTTAATAAAGAAAACTTAATGAACCATAATAAATTCATAATTAAATGAGCTTAAGTTTAAATCAAATAGTAATACTATTATTTACATCAGAAATAATTCTCATAATCTTTTATAATCCGTTAAAAATATTTTAAATATGATGTATAAAACCGATAAAATTTTCAGTCGAATCATGTGTTCAATATAAATTTTTATTTCCATAACTGAAAATTATTTAGTAAAAAAAAAAAAAAAGAACAAAATATATTCTTATGCATGAAAGTAATTTTTTACTACACCATTACATCATTGGCCTAATTATCTCGCAATTCATATCCGATGAAAAACACATTGTCAACAGAGTTACCCAGGTCATCATAGTGATATTACATGCACGATTATTGAATGAAAGATTTATAATCTGAAAAAATGAATTCAATCAATTCCATCTGATTTTCAGAATCACGCACATACATTGTAACTTCTCTGCAAGTAACTTAATTATTAATTTACCGAACTACTTAACTACAAAAGTGAATATAGATATAGAACCAAAACACACAGAATATTTGTTTCATGAAAATCATTCTCTAACATAGCCACGAAAATCAAATATGTAAATGTTCCAACTCATCTTGATTGTTTACAGTTGAACATGTAAATAATGAATCACACATCGGCTTGAAGAAATGTGTGTGGACTTCAAAAATTTCGCCGCAAAACGAACGGCTTGAAACCAAGAACAGCGGCCATTAACAATATACCAATGTTCGTTTGGCAAACGAAAAAGGTGGAGAGTAGTGTCATAAACTCCGGATATACAGAAGCGCTTGTATTGCTCTGCACCTAGTTCAGAAGCGACCCTGCACACTTGCAACATTTCCACGATATTATATTCAACACAAAGTTACAGTGGCCCCTGGATGGAGAAGCTTTGCTAAAGGAAATGGTGGTCGTCGTCTGAAAAGATCCCAACTCGGCCCCTCGTTGCGCGGCATTATCGGTGCCTCGACCAATCAGCTCGACGGAAGCCTCAGAAAAGCGCTCACTTTGGTAGCCTCGCCCATTTGCCCAAGCAAAAGAGGGGTTCCGCTTGCAAGAGCACGCGTTGCGCGCGCATCAGGCGCTTATCGCTTTGTGTCGGGTGGTGGGAGAGTCGGTTGTGGGAGGTGAAGGAGTAGGAGGCCAGTGGAGATCGGGAAGTCGGCCAGCGCAGACGCGTTATGCGCTTTAGCGATCTTTCATGATCGCAATAGTTTTCAAAATACCAAAAATCAAGATCGTAATACTGTCAAACCAAATCAACGCGTTGCGCACATGTAGATTCTTTACTCAGGTTGCGTGTACCCGTGTCTTGAGGAACTTTAGATAATAAGAACAGTGTTTACATTCAACGATCAGTGATCTTACGCAGACTAAACTGTCGTTGGATAGCATCAGTGGAAAAGACATTGTCAAAGGATTCAGTGCGAGTTTAAGAATGAAAAACATTTTGTACCGACAATAAACAGTTGCGGTTTGGACCACTTAAAGTACCATTTGGTGGGGTCAAAATCTAACAGAGGACAGAGTGAATTGGTTCAAGTGAATTGGATGAGGTTCAAGTTTGTCACTGCGATTCGTTGACTTTTCTTGACTTGGTGATTGACAAGATAGAGACTTCTAAAACTCTCGTGCTTCTATTTGGAAACATGCGTTGGAGGAATTAGACTTGGAAAGCTTCTGCAACTCAGGATTCGATGTTGCATAAGAGAAGAATTCAGATGAAATTTGATATTCAGGGCTAACAGTTTGTGGTATTTGAAATCAGTATCAAAATCTTTACTAGTACCGTTGTCCTTCCTATAAAGGGAACACAGAATTTACGTTTGCCGTCGGACAGCAATACCTTGGTTGGTATTGAAACACTGAGACAGTAAATGTTTTGAGTACTTGATCGACTTGATTGACGATCGAATCAGAGCAGATTCAACAATTTGGGAATAGCATCCGTAGGAGGCATGCCCATGAAGGGAGAGCGGGGAAAAGCAACAGACTTCAGCATCGCGGCCATCATGGCGCCCAGGGGTCCGTCCTTCGGGCATTACCACCTGCAGGGCATCGGTGGTAACGCGACGGCTAATACCAACGTGGAATGCGGCAGCAAAGCTTTTGTCGCCACTTCGGACCTTGACCACCGTGAGTTAAACAAAAATCATACAGTCAACTTTTTTCTTGGACTTAACTGCTTCGAAAGCTTCGGAACCAATATATGCACACGTTTTTTCTGCATGACAATGCTTCAACTCTGTCAGAAATGCATATTTGATTTGAACCATCGTTATTTTACCAATCATCTATCCAATGTGCCAGTTTTCCGCCTAGCTGGAGTTTTTACCTTGACTTTTTGATGAAAAATGGACATTTGTCCTACATTTAGAACTGTCGGAGTTTTAGTTTTTGTTTAATATTCGAAATTCGAAATTATTGTTCGATTTATATTGGGTGACAGCTATTCACTTTGGTGATGGTTTTGCATATATTTTGTCAACAATTTCAGTATTTAAAATTTCGGGTGTTCTTCAAAACGTAAAATTAAGGGGAATGAAAAATTGTGGCCGTATAGTAATAAAAACTCTTATTTAGACATACAATATTAACCGTATATTTCAAATTTTATTTGCTTTGAGAATATTGAGTGATATCAATGATAAGCTGTGAATTTATATTTGAAAGTCGAGCTTAGAAAAAATATGACATTATTTATTAAGAAACATAAATTTAATATCAAAGAATTATGTTGCGTTTGACCATTTTCTATACTAAAAAATAGTAAATAAAGTAAAAAAACTGAGCAATGTCATAATATTTATTTAATGTTTTCTTCTGGATCTTTTTATTTAAATATAAGAATGTACAGATTTCATCAACAAATTGCCTCAACGAAATCCTGATAATCGTCGCAATTAATTCTCGATTTCTCATTACTCTGTTTCATTTTTTAACGCTGAGTTAATGAGGCTCGCAATAAATTTAACGATAGTTTTTTATCGTAACACCAGTTTCTCCTATACATTAGATATATCTCTCTCACGAAAATGAGAAAAATTTATTCCTTAACAAAAGTAGAAATTATCGATATTCATATTATTTACAACAAATCATAACATAATGAATAGGGCACGGAAGCTGGTCAACCGCGAATAATATCCTTTGCAAATTTCATTTACCAGTGGCAGTAAATTATGCCTGACCAACTAGGGATTTCGCAGGACAATTGCGACTAAATTAGTTGTGCCTTCGTAGGAACTAATAACCGCTATAAAGTTTACACGGCCAGTGCGCTAGTAATTATCTGTCGTAATAACGTAATAGCTTTATACTTGCAGGCTCTTGCTCTTCGAAATCCTCCACCTCTCTTGTTCGCTTTTCATCTGTTTTGCCATGGTCCAATATATAATTATGTTCACAAATCTAATTCGACGTGTGCAACTTGGATGAAAAATGTTCCGAATCATTTAGAAGAATGCGATTAGTAAAGTGAAGAAACACCGATTCACATTTTGCTGATCAGCTACTAAACTTTCCCTCTGTTATTTGAATGACTTAGAAGTGTAGCTTCTGTCAATCGTTAGTTATGGTCAGCGCGACATATTTCGACCATCCGACGTTCTGTTAAGTTTCGTATAAATGTATTTTGCACGGAGACATGTGTTTTAATTACATGCATCTTTATGTCCGGGTCCTGTGCTCTTGTTTCTGATGCGTTAAGAAATACGGGCGACCACATTTCTCAGGAATAACACTTCCTTTTACTGAGACCGAGGAGCGACCACCCAGAATTCTGTCACCATGCATGCCCTTCGTGTCGTGAACCGTATATGCCACCAAGAATCCTACTGTCTTGCACGCGCGACGCGCAAATATGTACATCGTTAACTTTTTCGCATTGCTCAACATTTAGAACAGATTTATGACTTTGCAAAAAAAGAACGCAGACACTTTTTTCTGCACACTTTCGTCAAATTTATCGATTATTTTGATAGAACAAAGCTTCCAAGTTATAACAAACAAAGGAATCACTCATAATTTTCACAAATAATCGTTTCTAATTCGAGACGTGGAACTGGTCCAATTGGAAAGTAGCCAATATTGACAACGGCTTAATCGTTTACAAATCTTTTGACAAAATCGTTATTTCTTTTTAAGTAGGGTTATGAATGTATGTAATAAAACGTTGTTATTTCAATTGTCACGATCCAGTTTTTACAGTTCTGAATTAGAGATTTTTTAGAATTCCACGCGTCTTTTCAGTTGAATAGAAATATATTTGCATTAGTTCATCTAACAATTCTTTTACATCTTTGAGAAGAAAGAAATATCTATTAAATGCAAAATATCGGATGTGCATGATTTTTTTCTCACAATTATGATTTGATATGAAAATTCGAAAGTAGTCGTATTTGAATATGATTGTATATGAAAAATACGGAACGGTTAGAACTGTATATACTTCGAAGTTGTCATGTGTATATATAATATATTGAAATCATAAACGAACGTTTCCACTGCACACAAATAGAAATGATTTGCGAGTCGTGTAAATAAAACATGAATGACACACCGCGAGCCTGCTGACAAAGCTACCTCACCAAACAATTGTCACATAATTTTTTGTCGCGCGGCTCTTTTTTCTTTTGATGGCACGTCACGTCGAGGCATTTTTAATGACCCGTTGATCATTATTTACTTGCAAAAACGTGCCAATGCATGTTATTACGAGCTCATCTATGTGTCCACAATTTCGGCACACTATTATTAGCACGTAAAAGCCCGAATGTGCACACCTATGCTCGCGACGTTCGCGCCTGTCTGCTTAAATTTGCGTGTATACGATTCGTTGTGCCCGCGTTTAAATTCTATTTGTCACACATTTGATACTCCGATTTATTTGTGCAATGATTTTTCTGACATTCAGAAATAAATAGAAATTTACTACATTTATGAGTATTTTTATCTATCATTCGTGACATAAAACATAATAATGCTTTTTGTAATAAAAGCGATATATCACGTGCAAACTTTATTTTATGCCTAATGAAATCATCGAGTACATTATTTTTATATGCATACGACATTTACTATAATTTTTATAATATTTTAAGTGATTCATAACGATTTAACGTCGTTGTGTAGAACAGCTTTTGAATGAAAATTGTTTTTCATGTAAAATTTGTTTGAAACTAAAATCTCATATGATTATTTTTTTTTAATTGTAAGTCAACCAAAATGATAAATGAAGATGTAAATCTTGCATGATAAAAATAAATATGTAAACATATTTATATAAGATTATTCAGTGGTTATGCAGTGTCATGCAAAACCATTTGAAGTCAAATAAGTTTATAATGTAAGTGAGATATATGATGCATGATATGTACAATACATTTATTATCTCATGAAATCGCAAAAATTATTCATGTCATCAAGTCTAATTTTCCTTTTTTTATTCGTATCAATTTTAGACAATATATTCCACCTTATCAGTAGAACATTCAATACAATGTTCATATAATAGAACATAATTCTAATCCACACACAGAAACACCACAAAGATTAATTACAAATAAATTAAGAAGAACAGCAGATTTTTTATGCAACTTTTATATTTATTAAACATTTTCTAATACTATTCAATACATAAAGCCAAAACGTTTTATAAATTTATGGTAAAGAGTTGAAGTTTACAGCACATAATTTTATTATCAAGCAAACAAACGAGCCTGAATATTGATGTTAATGAAGGTACAAGCGAGAAATTAATGCACACAATCTAAAGAGAACAAATTAATCGTTGTTTTTATTTATATATATATATATATATACATACATAGTAGACTCTATTCCTCGTTGCAATGCATATTACTTCTGTCAACAACTGTGACGGCTTCATCATGTCTAATTTAAATTAGTCGGAATAAATTGGATGCGATTTGAGAGCTGCTGACTTTTGGCGCTACAATATAGCCAGAACTCGTTGGTAATTGGCTTCGCTATTTCTTTAACATTAATTTTTCATGCGAACATTTTTCCTATCGCCGTACGTGCGCGCCTGTGTACATAAAGCACTATCTGCATTTTGTATCTGCTGTTTCAGCAGTGTTGGCCTTTATTTACGATCTTGTAGAACTGCAGCCACTCAGAACGACGTTACTCCTGGCTTCCACACTTTCTCGCATTTCCGCATGATACGCCGTGTATTTGAGAATAGATAATTTGAGATTACACATCGCTGTAACCACTTGGCATTAAATGAATTTGTTTGCCTCTGATATATTCCTGAGGGATCTAACAAAAATTTAAACGAACATGAACCTTATATCTCTAATTAAATGACGTATAAAAAATGGTGGATGTGAAAAATAGCTTGGAACATATTTTCACATGCTCAGTTTTAGTTTCTGCGAAGCAAGTATTTGGGAAAACAAAGGCTTTTGTTAGTTGTATTTTGTTGATCTATTTGAAGTTATATTCCCCATTACTTATCGGCCTGATCGAATGACTTTTACAGCCTTTTTACGCGTGTAATTTAACTCGTTTTAAAGCGCCGACAAGGAGTTTCGGTGAGGTCTGGTTGAAATCGTAAAGATATTCTTTCGTGATGAACAACTTGAGTATTTCTTCTACTCAATTTGTATGTGTACATTCAATTGAAATGATTGCAGAAGATGCGATGCATTTTCATTTTTTCAACACGTCTTGATTTTGTGAGTTACTAACGATAATTGAAAACAGTTTTTAATTTCCTTACAGTTTGTATAAAATGCTATGAAAATGTAAATGTTTTAATAGGCAACCATCAAAAGACGAGTTTTAGGTTTGATAAAAAGCGAGCTGATGTGGAAAAGGAATGATGAGTTGAGCGGTGTAGAGAATGATCGTCAGTATTAATTAATGGCGTGAAACCAGTCTCTAAGTTAAGGAAGAGGCGCGGGTAAAGTTTAATGCGACAGAATTATCTAAGGATTCTACCGGTAGCGTGTAATGTTGCGAGTTAATGTTCCTTGCGAACGAACGCAGACTTGCTCGGCGTTGCCTCTAATTTCTCGCAATTTCTTCGCTACATTTGAGGGTGCAACTACATCGTTACTACAACTTTTTACGTCGGCTTGAGAAGATTATCGTTCTATTTCAAAAAATTACTTTATTAAAACTTCAAAGCATCGGTACTGCTAAATTCTTGGGAAAATTTTGTATTAACTCGAATCTATGTTTTCATTATATCAAACTAAGAGGATGTCAAAATACTGGAATTACGAAATTGAGATATTAGCTAATCTATGAATTTTATCATTTTATTAGTAACTGAAGTGGTTTATTTCTGAATTGATTCTTAACTTTTCGTTATGAAAACAATGCAGCAATATTTTTATTTGTTCATTACTATAGAATAGAAAAATCCTTTTCTTCAAGTTTTTATACATTTAAAAGAAATAATTTTAAAACATCTCATTTAATATGATTTAGAGTGGTTATCTAATTTGAACATAATGTTGTAGAAGTGTGCGTATGGGTCAATCTTAATGAGTACAGATTTCCCATGCTGAATGAAAATAAAGAATAGAAAAAAATTCATTGACCAGAACGCGTACAATTGCATTTAATTATGAGTTCTGAGTAAATTTCATTCATTTTTCACTGGTAAACTGAATAAAAAAGTCGCCTTACTTTTTATTTTTCCATCTAAAAATCTAAATTCAGTTGATTCATTTTTTCTATTACGCTTCTTCTATACTTACACTTTAAAGAAATAGTTTTATTCCATTCGAATAAACTAAACTTTCCAATTAAGATTTATTAGTTTAAAAAAACCTTGCTTTAGCCGATAAGTATAATAAAATGATTTTTTTTCCAGATGTAACTTCATCACCAGTGAACATAGTTGCAACCGCAACCGTCGTAACGGACGAATCTTTATTGGACGAAGATGACGGTGAAGAAGGTATCGGCGAGGGTGAAAGTGAAGGAACAGAAAAATCTGCGATCGAAGAAGACGAAGAAGTGGACGTTGACGTGGAAGAGTGCAGCAGCGTCGAAGATGGTCCAGTTGGCATGGTAGACGACCTATCGTCCAACCGGAAATACGAGTCTAATGGTAACTCGGAAGACCGGAAACATCGCCGGCGGACGACGTGCAATTCCGACGAGCTTCAAGATGTGGAATGTCATCTCGAAACGAAAGAACTTTGGGACAAGTTTAACGATCTGGGCACGGAGATGATCATCACTAAGTCAGGCAGGTGCGTGTCCCGGGTTAATTTTAATCGAGCAAGTTGCCCGATCGTTACGATTTATAAATTGGTAATAATGTAAAAATAACTGTGTACGTCGAAAAACGATAGCAGCGCGAATTCAATTGATTTGATTATCGAGTAGCGAACAACGATCAATCGATCCGGTCAATTTTACGAGCCACTCTCAGACGCCTTAAACGAAGTTTACAGTATTCCATTTTTATTGAACGCCTCTGTGTTCCGAGCCCACTTTTATAGGTATGCTAATAAAATACCCGGGCGCAGCTGTGCGTTGCCGCGCATATGCGTGACTTTGCCGGAATCATACGAGGCGCACATCTTACGGAGGGACGATGAATTTTCGCCAAGCCATGGGTTTCTCTGGCGCATTTTCGTCAGTTTATTTCGAGTTGCCGTCAGCTATAATTGATAGGCAAATAACAGCACGTCAATGATGACGCGTAATTCAAAAAATCTAGTTCGATTGGAGAAGGAACCGAAATGTCGTGTCGCGAATTCATGCTTCTTTTTTTGACCTAATTTGCACGGGATACGTCAATCCTGGCGCATTTTATCGTGAATGAATTCACGTCGGGCTAATCAATTATGCGATTATTTTTACGTCACTGTGCGGCAAGAATGGCGCCATAATCAATTACCTTGCGGAAGATATGAATTGGTGTACGCAATTTATTCATGAGCGATTCTACCGGCGCATCACTCCGCTGCATCAGAGACCGTGAAATTTTACTATTGGCTCGCATCCAGCCAACCATTGTCGACGCGGTTGACACCGAAGTTGGATGCATTAAAAAGTTGAGTTAGAAAGCACCAAATTTTTAATTCCATTCGAGATTATATTATATAATTAAGATCCATATTTTTAACATCCGTAGAAAAATTAATCTCGGCTCGTCTTTCTCGAGCTTTGTTCATTTTTTCATCTCCTCGAAGGTTATTTACCTCGGGATAAAGAATTACTTAGTAAGTGGTATGTACTGTTTTTTGGTATATCGGTTTACATATTCAACTGTTCACTTAGAATTTCGGGCACAACTTAAATTTCCGTTATACAGACGATAGAATTTGTTTGCAATCAGGTGTAATTGTCCCAGCCAACGGGGGGTCAAAGGTCATGTCAGAAGGAAACTTTTTTCCCACCGTCCCTAAGGTTTTACATGCTTCGCCCTTAACGTATCACTTGACTGCAATTGGGTAACTGAATATCCTTGTTAGGAAAAGTGTTTTTTAATAAGTATGTGAATTTCATAAATTCGCTGCGCACAACTTCCGAATAAATAAATTGTTGATTGTAATGAGATATTCGCGCATACCTCAGAGATCGTTCGTTTTCTTAACTTTCCTCTATTCATACTTACTCACATCTGAATGTTCGATAAATCTCAATCATACGATGAGTGTCTTTGTGTCAAAGTATGAAAGCAACGCTCGAGTTTAACGGTAACTTCGATGTTTATAAATAAAGATGACGTAGTATATCCTGCTCTTGATCCAAAAGATGGATAATAGAGTTCCACTATCGATAAATATGAATCTGTGACTTATGTATTCTAAGGTGGCAAGAAATGTATATATAGCTTATTTGAATATAAAGTTTCAGATCTGTTGAATGTGAAATTTCGTATAAGATATATAATATTTAATACATCAATTTATGTAGTTTTGTGTTAGAGGTGATAGTTAAATTATATACATTTTTCAAATTAAGCAATTGAAAAATTTCTTTTTCTTCAGGTGAACGGTCTTTTAATATTTCTGATATAGACAATTCATTATTCTTTCTTTGTAAACGATAATTACAAA
>JABFQD010003516.1:0-13088 GCA_022817045.1 Psix sp. ZL-2020 | reverse complement strand
TCATGTAATATTTATACATAAATTTATATATATAATAATAATATAAATAATATATGATTTATTTTGATTAAATTCAGTTGTTCTTTCTAGACAATATTTTTTTGTCTCAACTTAAACACACACACATATGTATATATTGAATTGAACTGATTAACATTAAGACGTGAACATAGTTAGTAACTAAAAGTTAACGGTAATATCATCTAGGATATTAACATCTATCCATGATAATTGAATCATTTTTAACATAAAACTTCTAGCAGAATGAACTCCATTGACTAGTTTATTAATAAAGTCAAATAACCAAAATGTGCTTTTCTTGTTATCAAATCATATATACCTAAGATCCAATTAACTGAAAAATCACGTAAGTTATCCAACTTTGAAAGCATCGTTTCCATTTAAATGGACTTTTTCCTTTAATAAAACTTCTTCGATGCATATTTTTATCCTTAATTATTTGTGTTTATAAAAAAACAAGTAGGGATTGTTTATACGAGATAGAAATATCTTGAAAAAAGAAATAACTTTACCGAGTGACAATTCCATAAACATCAGAGGTAATCCAGCGATAATTAGCATGATCGTGAAAGGAATAAGAAAGGCTCCACCTCCGTTGGAGTAACAAAGATACGGGAATCTCCATACGTTGCCGAGTCCTACGCTATAACCCAAGAGTGATAATAAAAAGTCAAATTTTCCGGTCCAGGTGCCGCGTTCGGGATGCCCATCTTCACCAGCTTGAAGTGGTGCTTGACTATTCGCTACCGAGTACTTATCTTCATTCTGCTGAAAGAATCAAACCATTTTTATCTTCCAGGCATTGAAATAACAAAGAAAAAGTACGCTTCACAAATCAATCGAAATTCTGAACAATATCACTTTTTTCACGCAATATTCAACAATATTTTAAATATCGTCATTTCCTATTGTTAATTTTATAATCAAACTTTTTTGTGCTGAACTCACAATATAACAATTTGATATTATCTGATGTTTACATTATTTAAGAGAAAAGTGTTCATTTTCTTCTTGCGAAATTTTATTTTTATTATAAATTACGCAATGTAAGAAATAATGATGAAGAAAAACATTGTGACTTTAATAGCAATTATTCTTCTAGAAACAGTTACCAAAACATGTAACATACAATAGTTGAATGTAAAATGATAATTTATGTGAATGTCACTTTTATTAGGTTAATAATACGCTAATGTTTTTGATGTTATATTTTAACTTATACATCAACTTTGTTATAAATATATGATTATTTATTTCGTAATTATTTATTATTATTATTGCATTATTGAATTTTGCAGTTACATAAAAAATACTTTTTTGTATTAAAGTGTATTATATGTTAAAAGTATCAAAATTCAAATATCAAGTTATTACAGTTATGTATAATATCATATGAAAAAGAATCATTTACTAGGAAATACATTTATATGCATATTTTATGAAGAAGCTGAGTTTTGTTTTGTAGTTCATAAAATTTCACGATATGAATCGTACAGATTGCGGTATACATCGCATATTTGCGGATTCAGTTTATCAATGTATGAATACTTCAACTTTAATAGCGCTTTAATGCGGCGGAGAAAATTTTCATTTTAATAAAATAAATTATGTGTCAAACTCGATATTTTATATGATATCATAAAAATGACACTTCATAAATTCGCAGAACGACAATTAAAGTTAGGTACAAAAATTATTCATTCATTTCATTCTGATTACATGAAATTTATGACATCTGTGCATATGAAGGGTTCATTAAATTGCAAGATACGTTTAATAGTGATACATAAGCTTAAAATTAAAAAAAAAATGTATATTGAAATTTGATCAAGCATTTAAAAGATGCTGATCGCTTCATACAATGAATGATATTGCACTGACAAAAGGTTTCACATGACCATACAGTTTCAAAAGATAATCAAACAAAAATAGTCCGACCATAATCCTTCTAATGAAAATGAAAATATATCGTTTTAAGGAAACGACAATTCATTCCATTTTAAATCCATTACTTTTTTTCAACCATACTAATATATATTCAAAGTGCGTGAACGATTCTTAATGCGATGTTATATTTATCACGTATTTTATGAAATCACGTCATTCGCTGGCCCGCCTACGTTTAAATAGACAAATGAATAGTTTTATGAGCGGAATGAAATGCTCATAAAAAACTTCGTACATAATTATGACTTATCAATCATAAAATTAATTATGAATACTTGTCGGCTTCAATAGCTTTTGTGAAAAAGTGCAGCTTTTTCACGATGTTGAAAGCATGTTAGAAATTAATATGTCAGTAGTTTATGTCTACGTACGATCAGACAAGTGAAATGACGATTCACTTTCCCTTTTATTCAGCGCAGTAGATAATCTATATTGTTTCATTGAATCAACATCGACGCGCACTTTTGTCAAGAGGAACATTTGCTTTTTAAAATAAGAACCGTGGATGGTCTTTGACTTTATGACGTGTTTATATATTGATACTTTAATTTCAGGATATACTATTTCATACGAACTCGTCAATAATCCATACTTACATCCCAACAGTCCAGGTAAGGCCGGATTCGGGGAGAAGAATCGATTCTCTCCATCGTGTAAATGTGACAGGTGAGCAGCAAATATCAATGATTCCTTTTCTTCTTCATTGTCGCTTCCACGAATTTAAATGCCGATTAGCATCGTAGCCTTCGGGCGAAAGTCGTTTGCAGTGTTTCGTGCACTATATCTTCCAGAACAAAAGCGTGCTGAATTCCCATTTTCTCCAAACGAATGACCTTCCCGTTTCTCGGTAGCGAAATTCCAGAAGCTCACTTGGCTCCAACCAGGAAAAAAATTACGATGTCACTAGCTGATTCACAGGCGATTTGAGATCAGCTGTGATTCGTTGGGCTGAGTTGCGCTGTGCAACCTTGGCCCAACGTGGGCCACGCAAGGTCGCGTGCACTTGAACACCTTTCGGGGCCGGAAAGCCGGGACCGTTAACGGACGGACTTGTCGAGCGAGACCAGCAGAGGCACCAGCTGGTTCTCGTTGGGGCTGCTGGCTCCGCGCGGCAAGCACTTTACTTCGAGCCCGCTTTCAACCAGACGACGATTCGATCGATATTACTGCTCCTGCAAAGCCTTGTACTCTCCTCTCGTGCGATTTCCCCTAACTTGGAGGCTCTTCCCGGCGCACGCCACCCCTTTCGCGCGTCTCCTACCCCTTCCGCGTGCGCGGCCGACAAAGAGCCAACAAGCGTTGTGTCATCCCTCGCCAAATGTAATTGCGTTCAACGTCGATTCCCATTACAGCCAAAACATTTTTCTATTTTAGATTAGACCTTGGACCACGTGACGGAAGGTCTAGGGCACCAACTTGATTTAATCCTTCTGGTACTGGTACCTCAACTTTATATACAGACTCTGATATACTAATTTCGGTTTTTTGTGGTTTTTGAAAGAGGAAATTGTTTTTAATTAGTGGTGTTTAACAATATGTGAATTGTAGATATTAATGTGGGTCAGATTGTATTAAAGTTCTATTTCTAAAATGTATTTTGTTGCAGTCGTATCTGTTATTTTTTAGATAATAAATTAGAAAAATGATATTTAGGACGATTAAATATGTCTCGGTTTATTTTTACCTTTAATTTGTGTAGACTTGACTCTGTAACATTCATTTTATAATAAGATATGCTTTCAATTTGGTAAATATATTTTATAATTCTATTAGTTTCATACAACAAAATGTCGCAGTATAATAAATGTTCAGTCTTTTACTGATTGTGAAAATATTACGGTACGATAAAAGACAATAATGATGTAAAAAAAGTAAACAAACTGTGTTTTATGAAAACGTTTTCAAACGTTAACTAATTTAGGTATGCAAAAATGAAGTTTTTATAAAAATGAAAAGTTATTATTTGTAATATTGTATATGGTAATAAAAAGTTATAAAAATGATAATGACTAATTTTATAAAGTTCAAAAATTGGAAGTCGGTTTTATTTTCTTATGTACATAAAATTTAAGTTTAATTTTTTATAATATGTTTTTTTAAATATAAGTACAATGTAATCTATTAAAATGTAACACAAATCAAATTTTTGTGTATTTTTCGATTCCTTTAAATACATCATTTATTATTTACAAAAAAAAAATCCTAGTTTATTGGAAAGTAATAAAATATATATTTTTCAATAATACGCTACGAATTATGTTACCATTTTTTCAATTTTCAATACTCATTGTACCGAAATAATTTTCTCTTTATAAATCTAAATTTATTTCTATAAAAGCAACCAATTTCAATTTCGAAGCTTGAATTCAAATTCAACATAATTTGAATAATTATATAACTTATTTCATTATCATTTCTGATCTAAATTAAATGAAATTATTCGTTGTTCAAAATGAAAATTCAGTATAAACATTAAAGGTGAAATAATTCGAGAAACATATAGTGTAGGTGGTTTTTCTGAAAGGTTGAGATCTATTAGTTCAAAAATGTTTATGGATTGTGAGAATGTTGGCGTAAAGAATGTAAAGGAAAGATTGTAACGACCGTTAATACCGAACCATTCACATCCAAAGTTGGATTGCGTTGGCAGATATCGATGATATGTCTATTCGTTTTATAAAAAAATAATCGATCGAACTCGTATAAAAACATGAAAATTGTATCAATATCTGAAGCTTGATACGCTGGAAAATAAGAGAGAAATTCAACACTATTATTCATTAGGTAGATTGGATGATAAAAAAATGTATTTTTTATCTTCATGGTATATCTGAATGGTATCGGACGAAATATGTCAACATTAAGAGTCTTAGACTGAATGAAAGTAAATATAATTGTAAAAAATGATCGATTTTGTTGATAGTTAACTCAACAACTTTATAATATTTATATGATTTAACAAAATCGAAAATTGTACAACCGGACCAATATTAGGTCAATTCGCTGATAATGTTTTCGATACTGACCCCTTGTTATATAGCATATTCATGTTGATATCACATTGTTTGCACGCTAAATTGATGTCGGTGTAAAAGAGTTTAACAATATTTTTTTAAGTACATTGAAATAAATATATATGGGGATTGCATTGTGCAAACCATTGATATTATATTATATTTACAATAGCATTATGCACTAGTTACATAATGTATTCAATTAATTGTATATTTGGTTACTTATATAATGAAATTAATTAATCGAACATATGGTTACTCAGTATCATACATGCATATAGTATTCTTCATTTGATAGCATAGTATTCTTCAATAATTACATATATATTGTGATGCTCGGCTTTCTTGTAAACTTCTGAAAATGCAAAATTTATATTTAATTTTTCTATTATGTATTATATTAATTTATTCATATTATATTCATAAAAGTTATTTTTTATAGCTTATTATGAATAATAGTTATACAAAAACATATTTTATCTTCATTTAATAAGATTTCAATGAATACTTTAGGGTATTAACACCTGCACTTATTATTAAAGATTTTATTTACATCTTACTGAGAAAGTGTTCATATAATTAATGATTTGGGAAAACTGTTCTTAATTGAAGCAGATAATTTAAGAGATTTAATGAAATAAACAGAGCAAATTCAAGTGAATCTTATCTCAAATATAAATATATCTGAAATATAACACAAATCTTATCTAATTTATTGCACTTTTTGAAAATGTTATTTTTTATCAAACTTGTAAAAGATCCGCTCTATTAAACCAGTCATTTTTAATTTAAGAAAAGGTTTGCGTTTATCTTCGTAACCAGAGATTCGGAAAATCTTTTTACACTGAAATTTACGACAACATTATAATTTTTTATTTTACATCATTCTATATTTAATAAAACATCTGAGTTCAAATTTATTGAAACATTAAAATTACTACTTAATTTAAGTCACATTAAGCCAAGTCAACTCTTTAGGAAAAACTCAAAATATTCCACCGATTTACACAGTAAACAGCTTACGCTTATTCTGAAATATTTTGTTCGTAAACAAAACTTAAACGATAGTCGGGAAGAGAGTTAACAGGGTATTATATGAAGGTAGTCTCTTTAATCTTTTTCTGTGACCAGATATTGTCTTCGTCATACTGGGTTTTCATCAGTATGCTGTCGTGAAGCTCCATGAGTCTCATGAAGATTCACGACATGAGTGCCATATTCACCAATAGTGATAATACTTTCAATAGGGAACTTCTCAAGTAATTTAACTAGGTAAATTTTATCACAAATCGAAGTTGTGAACGCATTCATTGTTCCTCAACCTGTATGATTAGCCGAGAAATAGTTTCCGTCAACCCACTGAGGTTTTAATGTTTATTTAATGTTGAATATTTATTCAAATAATAATTATTTTATTTCATAGATAAATCATTAACAATGTATAATTTTTAATTCAAATTCAAAATAAAATAAAATAATTGATATTTTATTATGATCAATGAATAACAGTTTGTAAAGTTTCTTGATCGTTTACTACAGATGCAAAACTTTGTAGAATGGTAGATTGAATATGAAAAAATGCATTGCTTTTTATATTAAATACTGTATTTAAATATATTTTGTATGAATAACTACGTATCTGAAGTGTTTTACATAATTTGAAATGGTAAATTGAATGTCGGAGACCAAATATATTGAAATACATTATTTTTCATCAAAAGAGTCATCAAATCTTAAGCCACATTCACACAATTTTTAAATAGCTGCTTGTTTGAAAAAATCGATGTTCTACCTTGTTTGAGTTTATTATAAATCACTTATACAAAGACTGTTTTTAGAAAAGATAATAATATATTTACAATTAACTATATAAATCTTAATAATTGAAATTGTTTTTGGTGTTTCTTTCTTGTTCTATTTTGAATGTAATTGATGTGGGTTTGATGCGATGAAATAGTATTTGTTTTAAATGCAAAGTTTCAATTTTAAATGCAGTTTGACATGTAAAGTTGTGACAAGCTTTAATTTTATAATTTTTTTTTAAGACTTTAACTTAATTTTTTAAAATATTTTTTTCGTATTATATAAAATCGGAAACTAGTTCTGCAAGTTGAATTGCAAGCAATTCAAGATTGCAAGTTGCAATCTTGAATTTTATTTTCAATTTACTTAAGAAACAAAGTACTTAATAATGTAGCAGACATTTTTATTGATATCTTTTCATTATAAAAAAAGTCCATAATGAAAATTGGTCAATCGTTTTTATAAATTATTAATTTGCACTCTTAAATATTGCGTAAAGTTAGGTTAGAGAAACATTACGTTTTCCAACTTTTTTTGCCACCTTACCGCATGCACTGTATTATAATTGGACAAGTTTTGAAATTGGTTCGGGTAATATCTTTTTTACCGCTTCATTTAATGCATTCCTACTGGTTTTGATTGCAGGTGTTATCAGTTCAACCTAAAATAAAATATATTTATGAATTTTACTATTTTGTAATTTCAATATGATTGTAAATAGTGAACTTCTATTTATGTGTTCAGTAGATAAGATATATTAAATAAATTTTATCAGTGTTTCTTTAACTTCATTATTTTCCTTTAAAAGTATTACTATCCTGAATAGCAATCACCATTGGCAATTTTGATTTAATTTCGTCGAGTGTTTGTATTTTAACACCATTTGTAGTCATCATAAAGGTTAATTTATTGAAACTACTTTTTATTTCGTACAGCAGGCCTCTTCCCATCCTCTTTATTAATTTTTAAGCACATCAATTTCTTTTCGTTTGAAAAC
The DNA here is from genome assembly GCA_022817045.1 of Psix sp. ZL-2020. Taxonomy (NCBI): domain Eukaryota; kingdom Metazoa; phylum Arthropoda; class Insecta; order Hymenoptera; family Scelionidae; genus Psix; species Psix sp. ZL-2020. Next base: position 5,306 of record JABFQD010003516.1, on the reverse strand, counting down.
ATAGAATAATATTATTAAAAATAATACATTAATATGATATTTCGACTGTTCAATCGAAAACTTTTTTATAATCTCAACGATTTAAAATGTTATAACGAAGAAGAAAATTTAGACTGTTCTATAGTTTATAGAAATAATAAGTTTTTTCTAGTTTCAATAATGTTTCAACATTTTGACATGCATGATGTTTTTGTCATTTTAAATCGACGAAAAGATTTGCTATTTTTTTAATAGCATTCATCATTACAAATAAAAAGAATTAAAATAATTAATATCAATCAATTAATGAGACAAAAATGATGAAAAATAAATGCCTGATGAATCGTCTATTCCTCTGCAGCATTGGCATTGAAAATTCTGGGCCTGCGAAAAATTGTTGCGATTTTTATGTGATTGAAGTTCCTAATGTTAAATATCATGAAATTTTTTTAAATAAGAGCGATAAAAACACAAGAAGAAACGAATTTACAATAATAACAATGTAAATAAGTAAAAAAATAACAATGGAAATGGGTTAAGAACATTTTTGTGTGAAAATGATAGATTTAGAACAAGCGCGCGCCCTAATATATAGATCTTTTTTAAGTGACTATAGGATCTATAAATTTGATTTTTGTTCAATGCTGAATAAAAAATTATGTGCATTACAAGAAGCTTGATAATATTTAAAATTTGATAATATTTAACGTTAAGGACTTCATGCACATCGATTTTTTCCTCTTAATTACTCAAATATTCTGAAAGATTTAAAATTGTTATATATATGTTGTCTTATCATGAATTTTAAAGAAATAATAGATCAGTAACAAGTATCGCAAAAAGTATGACATATAGTACAAGCAAAATTGCACCTAATTTACATACAATATTATTAGCTAAATGTTGAACGGAGTACAGACAAAAATTAAAAATACTCAAGAATAGTAAGCGATTTTGGAAAATATTAAGTATTGATTATTATGAAATGAAATTTTACCTTCAAATGGAGCTTACCTTGCGAAAGTGTTGACACAGTTGTTTTTCGATTTCTCTGGTGAAGTGGATAAAATGGTTCTGAACAAAAATTTAATTATAATTAATAATTTCAGTATCATTTTTTTCACAAGTGCACATTAAGCACTTATTTGTGTCTTTTCAGGGTGCAAAGCTAATTTTTACTCCTTAGAAAAATTAAGCATTATGCATTTTCTCTCAAACTATTTTTATTTCCCTTGATAGTACAGTTGCGCGCGCCATCTACAATAAAAAAAGTGAGAAGTTACAAGTTGATACGGGCAAATCGAACCTGTTAAAGGTGAAACTCGATATGTGAAATTAGAATTGTACTGTTTATTAAATGATTTTCAAATACAATGACTTTTTTTTGTATGATTTTAATTGTTTTATATGTATCCTAAATAAATTTTACATGTATGATGTACATGTTATAAATAAATATAAAGACTTCATATTTCTTTATGAAATTCCACTCAATATTGTAACGATGAATGCTCAGCATTATCAGTGTTAAATTATGATTTTTAAGTTTCTTCTCGAAATAACGTTCGATAACTCGAAATTCTATTATTAATATAATTTTATTTTTGGTATTTTATTTTCTGTTGTTTGAAGTATCTGGTGTAGATGAAGCAAAAGAGTCTTCCTCTTACCTGCGAGTAGATGGAACCTGAGTCTTAAGTCAGCAAACTCATAAAATGAATTATTATCTCATGCATTAGAAAACTTATTAAATTTGTGCAAAAAAGGATAATAATGAGCTCTATCAATTAATAATGATAAACAGTATGTGGTATGTTCATGCTAAAGAAATAACTTGGTATGCAGAGAGAGGTTATACAGAATACATGAAAAGTTTGCGCTTGAAACGCAGGGAAACCCTTCGTGGGACCTTTAATACAAATGCAATAATCTAAATTTTATCAGATAAGAAACAGCAATTAAGAATTGAACAAATCTTTACTTTACGTCTGTAGTCCTACCAAGGTAAAATTTGTTGGTACAGGCGGTAAACATTTATCATGTGCGCTATGCTTTAATTCATGCGATCAATCACACAAAAAAGCGAGATAAGTTATGCGAAATATCTGAGAATTAATACTTGAAGTGGGCGCGCAAGGCACGTGGCGATCCGCTTGCAAAATTTGTTTAACTGCTGAAAATGTACGGCAGGAAAATCGTTGCACCAAGCTCATCCCATTAGTGGTATTATGCGAATCTTTTATAAAATTTGTAAGAATTGAATCAAGGCAATTATTTTTCAGACAACATGTGTTTTAACCTCAATTTTCAGAACTCAGCTTAATAAGACAAAATACAATTTAATCTTAAAATGTTTAAGTATCAAGGTTCTGGTGAATGAGATCGACCCCTTTTTGCACATTTAAACTCAAATGTTACGACTGTCAATTAGCAAACTTTTATTTTAAATGTCTTTAAGAACTCTACTAATTTAGATTGTCACTGATTCAATAATTGCCCTGAAATAATAATTACGAAAATTAGGCATTATAACTGCGTTTGATTTAACGCACTAACTAGCTCGAGAGGAAGGTAGAAACTAGCAGAAGGAGAAGTGCGGATCCCACCACCTCTTTTATGAGGACAAGGAACAGAAGAATGGATAGTGTCTTTACTCACTTTGCAAATATCTGGGATAAACTAAGTTTATTAACGGTTAAGACAACCAGCCTCGATCAGACAATCAGTGTCACTAGGTTGCAACAGGAGCACCTTCACCGAGACACAGACTTGGTTGAAAAACTTTTGGCGCGGAGAAACAATCAGCGTGTAAAAGCTGCGATATACTGCTTTCACTTTTAATTTAGTCTTTTGTCTGTGGCTAGGAGCTCAAAATTCTGGGGGGCAGTGGATGTTTACCCATGTAAGGGTGTTCGCTACCTGAGAACCAATATATGTTTACGAATAAATCCTTTGATTTTTATTGGAGTCAAAAGAGTGTTATTTTACTCCTTTACCTATTTTTTGTTCTTCTACTTGCAAAGAGATAAACAATAAATGCAAGTGGGGACCGCATGTGTCGCAAGGAGTCAAATGATCAGAAAAGTCGCCAACCTCAGGACCTCCATCGTTTTTTCGCTTAATTTACTTATACAATAAAATTTTGCTTGACTATTCTCTCAACAGTTTGTAACGTGGCATATTGAAAATCTTGACTTGGGCTTATCATTGAGCCTTATAATAATTATATTTATTAAGAATTTTTTCAGGAGGTACAGAAAATAGATATCTCAGGAAAACCATGTTAACAATGAGTGACATTTAGACAAATTAAGGCCCTTAATTAATCATAATCGACACGTAGGCTTCTTCTCTTTACAGCAAATTTAGGTGGATCAGCCCCCCGGACCTTCTTCTGTAAAGTGGACTCGCCCGGCATAGCTTTATTCGAAAATACTGTTGTTGAGGTCAGGATCGCTTTAGCTTGGAAACGATTGCAGCGCTCTACTTTACCGGGAGGAGAGAGAGTTCTGACAGGTAAGATATCCCGAGCTTCATTGCACAAGCAGCGCCACTGAGGCAAGTACCTCCAAATTCGATAATGGAAGGGTTAAAGGGTGGTGGGGGCTTGCATATAAAAGAATGACTCATCCCCTTCTTTCTCTCTCTTGCTAGAACACTATCATGATTTTGAGGTGTCATTTGTTGTGTGATTAAAAATTAATTAATAATGCTAAATTGAGACTAAGTTCCGAGTTACTGAGGGTCCTGTATGGCAACTTTGGATTTTGTGGAAAAGTTCAAGATTATCAGGTTTTCTTTAGTTTCCGTTTCCTGTTATTTATAATTTTGAAGCTCCATAATTTTAAATTAATTGATCTTTAAGAAACTTATGTATTTGAGACTTTCACTTTGTACTTTAAATTCTTATTTTACTTAATAATAATTATCACTTAAAACGTTTTTACGGTATTAGTTATTTGTGATTGTTGAATACATGCAATATTGTTTTAAAAAGCCTTAATGTTATGATTCCCCAAGATGAAAGCGATGCCGAGTTTCAAGTTTCTGTAATTCGGCTTTGCTGACTGCAGATTTTACAGTTTTCAGGATTTTTGGACGGTTCAAACGAACCTGGCGCCCAATTTTAAATATTGTTCGCTGAAATGAGCTTTTATTATCGAGCTCTATTTTATTTGAGTTATTTCTACTAAATCAATTTGATGAAATTTTTATTATTGAAAATTGAACTAAATGGCTAGATAAAATTGATTAGAAGACTTCATGTTAAACACAAGTTTTATTTTTAAATCCTATTTTCAAATCAAAGCCCAAAGTTAAATTTCATTAGTATTATTGTTTGGAGTCTCACAACAACATTAGGCCTCTTAAAATTTGCAAATCACGGTAATACTTTAACGTTCACCAAATATGACGACAATCAGAAACAAAGTCGCATTATAATATATATTATAACAGTGCATTTTATATGTTACACAAAATAAGATATTTGCGTTTAATCTGCCAAAAGAGTCAGTCATTTAACAAAGTGATTTTGATGATAAAATGAACAATTTACTTATTTACATCGATATTGTTGCATGAGTTCGAGAGACTGGACGAAAACCCTATCCCGAAATTTATCCTGAGTCCTATTCTAATCCCAAGGGCGATGTGCATTAGATGTCCTGGAGCAACGTGAGATAACTAGAAAGAGAAAACGAGCCGTACAAAAACTAAAACATTACCGAAAGTCGAGAAATATTGTTCAGTGCCGTTGATGAGAAGTCGTTAGAATTTTGAGAATGTCGAGTTGGAGGCGATTCTCGACTCGAACGAAAAACCATCAACGACATTTACAATATTAATAACAATACTGTACAGCGACGGTTCGCTACACTGGACATTAGGAAAATGTAAACATTGTAATTTGATACTTTTCGCGAATATTATTACCTATTATGTAATTAGTCATTTCTAGATTAGAGTAGTCATTTAGATTTTGGGTGTTAAGCGAAAAAGCCTCACTCTTTTGGTAGCAATCGAAGCGATCGGTAATAGTATATCTAAAATAAATAGGTAATTTCTTCGAGTAAGTTTAAGAAATTGTGAAGTATGTATAATCATCGAGCAATTGAAGGTGTGAGCACATTTGAGATTATCGGTGAGTAATTCGATTTTCTCTTGTCTCGAAACTTATAACTATAACTTAACTATATATATATATATATATATATATTTCGAAGAAATCACCTATTTATTTTAGATATACTATTACCGATGGCCGCGATTGCTACCAAAACAGTGAGGCTTTTATATATATATGTATAAAAGCCTCACTGTTTTGG
>JABFQD010003515.1:0-13091 GCA_022817045.1 Psix sp. ZL-2020 | reverse complement strand
TATACACTTTATTGGTAGACAGAGCTATGTTTTAGATTCATGACAGAATTAATTAAGACTTTGTAGACTTTTAATTACTTTACACGACTTTTAACACGATTAATTTTAGACATGTTTGTTAATTTATTTTTCTTTATTGCATTCTTATTAAATCAACAGTGATATTAAACCAAACAGATATGTTATATAATTTATTTTTTATAAAGTCATTATGTAATGTACTTTTAATTCATTAAAAATAGAAGAAATGTTTTGAATTAAGTGACGTACTGAATAGAACTTTATTTTCGTTTAATGGTATGAATGCCATAAAACCAAAGGAGAAATAAACTTGTAATATCCTTAATTGAAAACCACTTCTTGTCATAATGAATATACGAATTAATAAAAATCTTTAATTAAGACATTTTTCAAAAGATTTTTATTATTCCATCTTTATAAATCACAAATAATAATAAAAATCACATTCATTTATTAAAGTTAGAAATAGTAATTCAAACGTAGATAAATTAACGAAAATTTGAGTACTAAAATAGTGATAGTATATTTTTAGAAGAAAAGAAATAATTGTTATTAGAATTAAGAAAAATATAAATTACAAACATTACAAATGTCATTTGATGGCATTCGTATATTCAGTATACTTGTCGTAAATGAACATCTGTTTACTTTATTATGTGATGAGATTATTATAAATATTCGGCAAAAATTATTCGTTTTATATGAAAATTGTTGAGTTATTATATCTGATCTTCTATTTGAATGATTTATAAGTGATAAAACAATAATACACATTAAATATATTGTTTATTTCCAAAGTTATGCTTATACTTTAAAATATATTATTAGATATATGAGTAGAAATTTAGGAATAAGTATAAGTGAATTCAGTAATATAGCTAGAATTAAACAAATTACAGATTTTCATCTATTTATATCACATAGACATGGATGCATTCGTGAAAAGTCTCAGCTTTGCATAACTGTGGTACAAAGTAACGGAGAAATGATTAAGCACACGGTTGAAAACAAATATATATAATCTATACAATCTCTAACGTATACATTGTTTAAAAACTAAAAATTATAGACGAAACTAATTGAATGATAAAAATGTTTTACGGAAAATTTATTTGTACGCATTTTATTATATCGATCTACAATTATATTATTCATAATATAAAATTTATATAGAAATAATGAAATTGTACAGGAAAAACTTGCGTATAAATTATTGATAAAATAAGCCAGATTTAATAAAAATAGCAAAAAAATAAGTAAGACTTACGAAACAGTAAAAAAATGATGAATATATATACTTTTTTATATAAATTGCTTAAAATAATTTGTTTTATTTTTATTTTACGATGTTTTAAGGGTACAAAGATCACTTTTGTAATTAATAATAGTTATGTAGCAAAATTGAATTTGTGTTAGATACAACAAATCAAACCATTCAGTGACACACAAATAATACTTTCGTGAAAGCATGATATAGCGTAGATAAAAATATTCATATCACAAACCAAAACATTACCGTTGACATGTACCTGTAAATAATTGATAATATAAGCTGAGTCATTTGGAACTCACGATGAATTATTAAAAGTCAGTAGACTTAACTTGTTGATTTCAGTGAGTGATCGATGTCAGAATATCGTGAAAAAGTCCAAAATATAAGGGTCTCATTTAACTACTGATTTCTAATTTACATTTCAATAAATATGTTCTCATAAATGTATAGAATATTTCAATTTACACAATGTATTTTGCATTTATTAAAAATGCATTTCTTCAATTTTTGCGGAGTTATTTGATTTAATTATTTATTTGTTATCCTTTTATATAAGGTTTTTAAATTATAGTGAAAGTTGTTTCTTTAAGTTTGAAAAACTGAATTTGATCTTTTGCAATCTAATTTATGAAAGGCGTGTCACTATTAAGGTGATGCTGTCTTGATATTTCTAAAATGAGACAATTAATTTCATATTATCGATTAAAAATGTTTGAGAAATAAATTACTTTGTATGCGAATGTTTTAATTTCAAACGTTGTGCAATTAATGCGAAATGAATTAGATGAAAAAATGAATAGGAAACTTACATTTAAATTTTATGGGTTAAAGCTTGAAAGTATCAAAAATAGAAATATATTTTTGATCGTAAGCATTTTATAAAATAAGTAGTTATCAAAGAATCTTTCAAAAAATAAATTATTTAATATTATAATGTATTCATTGTAAAAATATTTTTTACTATTAAAAACTAAATACGTACAATTGAGAACTAGCAGTCTAACATGTTCATTTAACATTCAATTACAATGTATTAAACATATTTATTAGTACACATTGTATAAAATTCAATTCAACACGATGAATCTAAAATTAAATATTTCTGACACCAAATACTTAAAAATGTTTTCATTTGCATATTTTTCATAAGCGAATGTTTATAAGTCGATAATTCATACATCGCCAAAATTTTACTTCACGGTTTAATAGAGCCTGATTATACTTTCAAACATTATATAGTTCTAGAATGCATTAGAATGTTTACAATCAAAATCCATTTCAGTATTTTTTTAAAAATATTTCAGTTTTAAAAGTATTATAATTTGAATAATTTTTTATGTTCAGCGACCAAACACTCAAAAATATTTCCTGGAGTTGCATCGGAAAGTGATCTTCAACGATGGCGAACATCGAGGGATCGAAAATCACCATCATTGAGTCAGATCGGACCGGATTCACTAAGATACAAAGTAAGATTTAGCGCAGTTAATAGTATTCTACTTATTGTCAACATTAATAGTAACAACAAATACGGTTGTAAAACTAATAAGCAGCACAATAATATTCGCACACACACATTAATGAATATCGGTAAATCAGTACATTTTTAATTCGTCACAGTTTTCTCTGCAAGACAATGGCTCTGCAAAGTATTTTCAAGGTGCCATGCACACTCCAAATATGGGAGAGAAAGTTGCTCAGGTGAGTCATTAAAAATTACCGTCAAAGGAATGCAAATCGCTTTTATCACTCACGAGTTTTATTTTAGCAACTTAGAACGTAAAAAGGCTTTAAGAATAAAATCAAATCATCAAAAAAAAAAAAAACATTGCTCGATAAACTTTATACAATTCTAAGGGTTCTTGATTGGTTACTTGATACACTTTTTGCAACCGTCACGAATTATTCAGCTTCATATTCTCACCAGCATGTTAAAGTAGAAAAACAATTTTGAAATTCACGTACATATGTAGATTAGACAACGTGCAAAACTATATTTCACGTGTTAAAATTCTCTATGTCGTTTTTCCGTATGTTTGCAGATTTATTGTACAAATTGTAATTATATTAAAATGTCCAAATATTGTTGTTTTTAATAAAAGCGCGTATTAATTTAGGATTTATTTATAAGTCTTAAACGAGTTCTGTACAAAGAAACATAAGAAAGAAGTTTTCACAGAGTTAGTTCGTGTAAAGAATGTGACACAAGCTGGGCCATGTGTTGATGGATTTTTGACGCGGACTAAAACACATAGCCGACCTGTTACAAATCCTCGAACAAGTTGAGGGCGTCGTTGACCCTTGTTCAATCATTCCTGTCTGTCGACAAGAAGTTTTAAGCAGTGTTCTTCTTTAAATAAGAAAATAGACGAATTTTTTATTGTTATTCAACAAAAGCGCAGAACACAAAGTTTCCACTTTCGAACTTACAAAATTATTCATGCTGTGTGTCTTGAGTTAGGTGATTTCGGAATTGCGAATGATACTCAGCATTTCTTGGCGAAATTCCTCTGAACTTGCTCAATACAAAATTTCTAACATAAAATAAAATCTTTGTTGAAAACCGTAATTAAAGACGTTTTGTTTTCAAAGATAATTTGTATAGATACTTAAATGTTTATAAATGTATACAAATGAAATAACTAATTAATAAGGTATATTTTTAATTTAAGTTTAAGTTAAGTTGAAATAAAAATGAAGATCTTCATGAAATGATTAAAAAGGTAAATTTTGAATCGAAACATATTATCAATATCTTCTTCTCACGAATAAATAATGTTCATTTCTATTTGTTATATTATATATTGCTGATGCTACACGTTATTGACATTTTATACACACGTTATACATATTTGTGTATATTATGTAGACACAAATTAATTGATATTACGCTTGAAGACCTGCGCCATGAACAATTCTGTCTGATCAGAAGCTGATATCATCACTGACATTATCACTTTAATTCTAGTCTCCTTTCATTGGTATTACTATTAATAGAATATCACTAACTTGACAAACTATACCTTATATAAATGTACTATATAAATTTGAATGTCGATAAATATTCATTGAAAAGTAAATGTTCTAAAATACCGTTAATAATTTTAATAGTGTTAATTGGAACGTATATATAAAATTTCCAATGAATTTAACTTTTATAATTTAAGTTCTGAATTATATATGAATAAAATGATTATAGTCCCATACTTAGAATTATATCTATTAATTGAAATATTCTGTTTTTATCGTTTGATCACCCGAGTATAATGTGGCCTTGTACTCACCAAGGTATTGTTCGATTAATAAATTAAATAGTACAAATGCATAAGTTTCCTCTTAAATATCGATTACACTTTTGCTGATAAAAATTAGCAATACCAAACTCAACCAAAATCAATATCTGAGAGCATTTGTATGTTTTTTTAAAAAATAATTCACATAGTATGACCCAGCCTTATAATTATGCGCTCAGCAAATTGATACATTCACAATCAACAAAAAGTGAAATCAATTTGCATTACTAGAACTAATTATTCAAAATTCATCTGTAATTCATTTTACCTACAACTAATGAATATTCAAGAAACAAAATTTCTATCATTTAGAGATAAACCAAAATCTCTAATATTAATGATTTTGCCTATTTCTATTCGTAACTCTTGGCATCAAACTTCACATTAGGTTTCTAACCATACGTCATGGACTTTGTTGGCAGATAAAAAATTCTTTTTACCTCGGGACTCGGTAAATTGTGACAAAGGGCGTTAACTAGGGCAAAGTCTGCGAATTCGAAACGGACCATTACTGAGCAAACGGGTTTAAGAGACCCCGGTAGAGCATCTAATTTTTCGACGCCCCAAGCACTCAGACCGTGCGTCGATCACTCGAGATTTCGCGTCGGCTGGCGGGGGTCGTGGGTGGAATTTCGGCTGCGCGCCACCAGACGGCGCGGTTCGTCTATCCATCGCAGTGTCCCCCGGTGGTTCGAATGATTCGCGTCGTCGTCGCGGCGTTCCGTCCACGTTTCCCTCAAGCACATGACGAGGAAAGTCACTGAGCACGACACGTGGGACTTATGAGCGCACCGCTGGCCCGCAAACGTGACCCGCCGGCAAATTTACAACTTTGAATTTCGCGCCGCGCGATTAACCAATGAGCGGCATGGTACATCGCAGGAGTTAAAATATATCTCGCGGGTGTTATTGGTGAGTTGGGCTGCTGGGATTTCGATACGAGGAAACATTGAAGATTTTGAAGCGATCCGTAAATGATTTGTTTTTTTTTCTCTCGAGAATCACTGTACGAAATGTCGTTACCACACAAAGGCAGTATTAGAAGTCAGGGTCGGCGTGGCGCATTCATACGGCGTTATTTATGCTATTAGACTAATATAACGAATCGATAACTCGGCAAAAATATGTGCAATGAGGTTCTTCGGGATAACCAACGATGTCGAATGATACTGTAAGATATTATGTTGAGAGAAAAAAGTCTTCAACCGATCCACCGCAAAACAAAAGATGCGGTGAAGATTGTTCGACTGGCCTCGAAAGCGCGCGCTGATTAAGAGGAAAACGCAAATGTGGGACGCGAGATAATAGTCAGCGGCATATAAGAAGTCAGCAGACAACACTTTTAGACCTTAACCAAAGAAAAACGTTTTGCCATAATGACCTAACAGCTGCTTCGAATGGTGTATTGATTATTTTTTAGAAATTTCACTTCGTATATTTAGAACAACGCTGCGTATGGTCGAGAGTATTTTTAGGCTCCGCGAGAAATTAGACGGCGCTAAGCCGATCAGTTAACGAGATATTGCTGCTCTCGAATAAACAAAGGACAAACACTGATTTAGTGCGACCCTGCGATTCCCATCTCTACTGGTCTCGGTTAGATGCGAACATTGAAAATGACACGAAATCTATATTTTTTATAATCTCACATATGAATCAAAAACTTTGGCTTGTTCAAAGTTACGACCTTAAATTGACAATGAAAAGTTTTTACCTCAAAATCCTTATAATGAATATGATGATCTAATCTATCTAAAATTTTATTATTAGCACAGAACATAAGTCTTAAGACGTCATATTTAAGTCAAGTGTAGGTGAAAAAACTTACACGAAAACATCTCTGTTTCGACTCGGATCACTTACATGTAATACAATAAACGTGTTCATCGTACCTCGACAACGCACTGTTCAATACTACTTATGTAAATATCCAATTAAGCTCGAGGAGTTCGAGCAGCTTTTTAGTCAACTTCACCTACTAATATGGTCGGCGAAGTCTCTGAAGATTCACTTAAAACTTAGTATTCCTCAATCAGCTTAGCGGTTGGTATTAATCGACTGAATATCGAATCACTGTGACGCTCTTTTACATCCAGATTCCCGATTCTGAGGCATTCAAGCAGACTTGAATAGTCCACTTCAAAGACCGTCGCATTGCGATTAACCGTAAACGGTCGATGTAAGATTGGTTTCTTAGATTTCGTTTGAATTTATTAAATATAATGAAGGTAGAAAAATGGACTCGCTATCTGAGATCTGTAATTATGAGAAAGAAATGTATTTTCGCTAGGAAATAAGGCTATTTTCTATCAGGTTATTGGAATTATGATCATTACGTATGCTGCTTCGTTAAGTTATGAAAAGTTAGGAAGTTCATTTTCTGATAGGAAAGATTCCAAAGATTAGGAAGATTTGGAATGAAAATTATATTGAAAATTCGACATCGCTTAATTTATCGAGTAAAAAAATTTGTCTTTATTGGCTTTCCTTTGAAAACGCTAATGTCATAGCAATTACTTATAAACTGGGACAATTTAATTATGCGACTTTTCAACGTTCGCGCATTATGAATGAAACTAAAGTTTCAAGATAGTGTAAACCTCGGTTGAAGGGCATCGGAACTTTTACATTTTCAACATTCTACACATGAAATCCAGGGTATTTGTATCGATAATAACCTTTGTCACGGTCTCTCGCAAAACCATATGGTAGCATAAATATTTTTAAACTTTCTTTTCTTATACATTGAAAATAACTTTTACTTAGCTTTTGAAATTTGTTATTAAAATCAATTTTTCACCTATTAAAGTAATTACTTTTGCAAAAAAACGAATTATTGTTTCAGCTGATAAAGAACTTTTTTTTTCTCCTCCCAAAATTTGTGGAGCGACAAACAACAGAGACACTCAACAATAACAGTTGCTTTTATTTAAGAGCTATTGACTAATCCATATTTCATCGCAAAAGTGTTCTCTTTCCACTAATCCTGATTTGGCACTCGCGAACGCGTTATCGTTGTACTAGAATGATGTCGTTTCTTGAAAGCTCTCGTTTCATTAAAACGAACGGATCACGCTCCGAGTTGCCAGGACGACCCACGATACATCAAAATCGATGTATGTGCTCGTGTAAAATAAGGACACGGGCCCTGTGCCAGTAAATCATCTACAAGCTGACGCACGCAACGGAAAACCGTGCCTTTTTTAGATCACAATAGCTCGAATTGACAGTGCGATTTCTTTAGATTTACTTGCTTATTTGCAAATTCATTTCAAGCTGAAAAATAATCAATATAAAAGTTTGTTAAAATTGAAAGAGCAATCATCAGATTTCCTGAACTGACAACTTTGATTTATTGACATTTTATCAAGTAACGAACTTTGCAAAACTTGTATACAAATTTTTCATACATCATTTTTGCAGTAAATTAATTTAAATGATTCATATAATAATTGTTTCTTTTACATTTAAATTACGATATAATACGTTTATTAACCATTAAAAATTACAAAAATTAATGGACGTTAAATTAGAATGAATCTGAAAAGATTTTATTTTTGTGTATATTCAATTTTTTCAACAGCATTAGAACAATTATTAGATTCATATAAATAATTTATTTAATATAATTTTATATTTTAACTGATTTATCATATAATAACCAAATGCGTTTCTGAAGATAACATCTTTTTAAAAATTATAATTTAAAAGTTTCTTGCCAAAATGATATTTTCTCAGAATATCCCTTTCACTTGAGTTATACTTTATAAATACAAAGAAGTACAATCATCAAAGAAAGGCACTTTTTTGCAGATGAAAAAATTTAAACTGACAATCGCTGGAATTCCTAAATACTATTATAAGTAAGAGATACGACAAAGATTTCGCTTTTCTCTATATATCATTGTCATAAATGTTCAGTGTAACTGTGTTATTACGAAACCGAAGCCAATATTAAACGTGAAAAGTGATGGAAAAATGAAAATGTTGTTAGTAATAAAAGCGAACATCGACGTTCCGCCTGCGGTGCCTCGGATATAAAGTCCCAGACATTCGACATAATGGCAACTTCTCAGTTGACGATAAGAACGGACTTTTTACTATTCAGATAGAAACCAATAATGAAATTGAACATCAATCAATTAGGCCAAATAATAACACAATCATTTCGAAAAAATATATGATATTAGGTCGTTATAATTGAAAATTCATTGTTCACTTTGGTGCCAAAAAGACTTTCATTTTACATAAAAAAGGGTTTACTTTGTTTGACGTTAATCAAAGATTTCACAGTATTTGTTATGAATTTCTGGCATTTTCTCAATATTCCAAAACATTAATGACTTTCATTTTCGAACTTAAATGGACACCTTCCTTAGCCACTAAAATTTTAACAAGATTGATATCCTGACGTATTACATTTCCTCGGGAAAACTACTATCATTCTATACTGTTACGCAAAATAACTATTTTTGGCCACAATACATCTTCTGTATTGTCTTTTCCAATTTATTCTGCAATGCATCCTTAATGCAAAAGCTTTTAGTCTTCAACTAAGTAATTGAAAAATTCAAATTTAAATTATGACACAAGATTATAATGTGTGTTTTACGATTACAATTATGCAATTAAACAGAAATGTTAAAAGACTGGAATTAAAAACAATATATTTCGTTGGTATTCATTATAGAATATAGATTAATGAGACACAACTTAGGAAAATAAGTTTTCAAAGGTGGGAAAACCGTATTAAATTAAACGAGAGAATAATAAAAATAATGTAAAATAGAATTTAATAAAAAATTTTTTTTCTTTTCTCTTCTTCCTGATGAGTATTGCAATACATTAATGACATGAGTTACACCCATAAATGAAACATCGTCCTGACGATGTATGACTTATTCCGGCCTTGCAAAACTCGATGAATTTATGAACTCGATTTGTCGGCTCAATATGCAGCTTGCTATGTTCGATTTAGATCATTTCGATGTGCATACGCCAAACTCCAAGGTAATAAAAAGAAAATGGTTCATAATGACAATGGTTGATTAATAAAGGACGTACCGAATTTGTGAAAAAATATGTTCCGTTTTTAGGTTACGTTGTTTTCACAAACAGTAAAAATGTGCGACTTTTGAATGTCATAGCAAAGTAACATTCTAATCAAACGTACGTTCATCACAAATTTTAGTATTTGAATTATTGCCAAAAAAAGTTTTCCGTTAGCCATGTGCAATCTGAAAATTTTTCAACATATGAAATTAATTTTGCAAATACATTTGTACTATTAGTGTTATAGGTAACGCGAATAGAAAATAAATCGTCTTTGTTTAGAAATGAGGTGCGTGGTAAATATGATGTGTGGCATTCATAAATTTGCTGTCAACTGAACAAGGTTGATTAATGACAAATTAACGTCTGTATTTAAATTTCAATTCGAATTTAACTTATTGTTTTGATTTGTCATCTGACTGTTTTCTGTAGAAAGATATACTAATGAATGATTAATTGAAATTTTTTTCTATTTCAAATAAACTTTAATGAATTAAGTAGATGCTCCTTTTATAAATGTATTTTTCTGATAAGTAACATTAATATCTACTTAACTTATAGTAAAAATACAAAAGATTCAATAATTCTGACTGGAAGAATACCGTAATGATTATAAGAAAATTATAATTTTTCACATAGGCCAAAGTTAAAGTAATAGTAGAATTAAATTTACTAGATTTTATTTATAAAATGTTTTAGCGTAAGATACGTCTAATTTGTTAAATTTATGGATGTATTTTGAATACAAATAAAATTGAATTTGTTAAAGCTCGACTAATTTAAATCACGTTAAAATTGTTAAATGCGACTAAATGAGACAAAATTCAAAATAGATATATGAAAAATAACAGCAAAAAATGATTTACATATAAAAATATACTCATTACAAAAATTATCAGATTTGCTACAATTTTACAAGACGTTGTTTTATAATGATCTCAAAGTTCAAAATAAATTTCATGAAAAACATTAAATCTTGGTATCAAATAACAGTGACATGCAACTATAAAAAATGTGAAAGAATTTGTAATTTCAACGAGTTTTCTCCATAGAATCAATTCGCTCGTTTGTCTAAAAATGGAAATCTGAACTTAATGAAACCAATCAATCAATGCTTTTTTCTTTCAAATTTTAAGTTACACAAAGTTATATATTTCAACTCAAGATAACTTTATTAGCGGTTGAATTTAATCTGAAAAATCTGTAAAAGACGATTTAATATTAGTTACCTGTAGTACTTAAAATAAACCAATTTCGATATTTCCTCTCACTAAAATAAAAACTAAAATTACGATTGTTGAACGAAATTCGATAATCCTGATTCAGGGTGCATACCTTAGGTCATTTAAATTCTGATGAAAACTTCGGCAACTTTTATAAAAAAATCAAATGTAATCGTACAAACCAAAGTTTCGAAAGATTTAGTAATTGTGAAAGAATCAATATGAATTGTGGAAATAAAAATGTATAAAAATTATCCTACTTAATTTCTGAAACATTATAAACCTGGAATAAATGTATATTCTCAATTCAGTATAAAAGAGATATATTTCATTTTAATAATTTTAGATTTTTTCATTCAATCAATAACATAATACGAAGGTTTATCTCTTCTCAACGATAATATATTAAAAGAATAGGTTTCTAAACTTCAATCTTTTAAAGTTATATAATTTTTTTCTAAATTTTAGGTGAGCCGTAATTTCTATGCGGTGTGTATAAACCGAGATGCATTGTTATCTTGACAAAGAATCTATGCCACAGACCAAGATCTGAATAGAAATCCGACTTGAATATTATATGCGAGTTGAGTACTATACTGCTGGCAAGAAACTCAAATCAGGATCTGTTCAGGACTTGCTTCGGCTTTAGAAAATATATTTCCTGTTTTATAATAATAAAATTTTTAGTTAAACACGTATTAATGATGTCACATAAATAATGGTTTATTTAATTATTGCTTAAATTTAAAATCATTCTTTTAAGAATGAATATAATTCATTCTTATATTAGAAATATACTATATTAACTATGTAAGTATAATATTTTATTTATAGTTACCATCACAAAAAATCCATTTAATCGAATTATATTAATCATTAAATTTAGTATGTTTAAAACATTAAATGTGATTAGTATATCATGATTTCAAGAAAAATTTAAGATCGAACTTATTTTAATCTTATTAAGAAACAATTAGACTTAACAAAACCTAAGATCTGACTTGTAGGTACGAATTCCAATTATAGTAGAACTTGCAAATTATTACTTTGATCTGATTCGAATTTTGTCCATTAGAAACTTAAAGGAAAATGCATAGCCAAACAAGTAAATCTAACGGATAAAAGAACAATTATTTTCATTTATTATTTATTTCGTAAGTCATAATAAACTGACGCTTATTTTCACAATCATAAGCCTTTTATAAAAATAAATCGGTTCTATTTTTACTCTAAAACACAATACTATTATTTCCCCCTTTTCAAAAAAACTACTATTCAGAAATATAGCTTACTGATTGACATTCATTTCGCGAAAACTAAACGGAATTTCGAAAATTGCAAAACGTTTTGTTTTAAAATTAGAAATTAAAATTTAAATTACTAATATTGATTCGTATCTGAGATATCAAGCAATCTTTAAACAATATATAGTCTTAAAATAAGCGTATCAAAAGTTATAGAAAATAATAAGAATAAAGCAGGTTTTTGAACTTATCAATCAACTATTCTTTACCCACATTGAAAATCTTTCTATTTCGTATTTTAACATTGAACATTTCATCCGGTGAAGAATATAAGTATCTTTTGTTGATTTCGTTAATTAGATGACTCGGGAAACGAAAGATTTTACAGTCATGCGCATTTTATCAATTGTTAACAATCTTACTTTTTAAAAATTCAATATTAAAAATGACTAACATTGTAAATTGATATGTTATTACAATAATGATTTTAACAATCATTTTCATTAATTACTATAAAAGAAGTATTATAAAACGATCACTATTTTCTCACGAATTGATAAATTTGCTCTATTTATTAAATGATATTTCTCATGAAAACAAAAAATACAAATTCATTAATGTTATACTGTCAACTAGAAAAAGTTTTTGACTAATGAGCACATGTCTTTTTAGATTAAAATCATGAATATATTACACAATTTTTAAGCTAGAACAACATTTTTTCATAAACTAATTTTATTAGAAATTTATGATAAATAAATATTCATTGAAGTATGAAAATATCATTAATACTTCCGACTTTTTAAAGTTTTGTTAGAATTCCTTATATAATATAGGTTAATGAGCTATAACTTAGGGAAATTAGTTTTAGTATTATCTACATTCAAGTACCCTATTAAAAATGAAATATTTGATAAATATATATTCATATGAATATATGAATACGTTTTCAGTCATCAATTGTATGACTGGCATTACGATTTAT
>JABFQD010003514.1:0-13091 GCA_022817045.1 Psix sp. ZL-2020 | reverse complement strand
TTTGAAACGTTTCATTTCACATTATACTATATGTGATTTGTATTTTTACTGTTTTGTTTTATACAAATTATTCATTTTGAACATTGTTAATTATAACTTTTATTATAATTAACAATGAAATACGAGGAATCGTTTTTCTCACAAATACTTCTGTTTAGGTTATTTTTAATTCATTTTGTATTCATTTTTCATTACTTTTATAACAGTTTTAAAACGATTCGAATGCAATAGACTTGAAATTTATGAGATTTAATTTATGTTTTGTTACTTCAAGGTTATAAAGAAATATTTATCAAGTTTATTTTTATAAATAATAAATTGTAATGTAAAATAGCAAAATCTTTAACTTAAATAATTAACATACAACTAAAATAATATACAAATACTTCTAAATTTAAAAAAAGTAAATTTGAAACAATTATGAACATTATCTAATCCTATGTTTTTATAGAAAATTAAATTAAAACTTTGTTAAATTGGCAATTGTTTCATTATTCTCTTAAGAGAAGGAAGAAAACTATATTACTCTCTTGCAGTTAATTTAATTATTGTAAAGAAAATCTTGTTTTTTGTCACGATTAAGAACTACATTTTTTTTATACGACGTAGTAACATATGAAGAGAAATCATGTTTCCTTAGTTCAAGGATTAAAGGAAGCAAGATGAAATGATACAAAAAATCAAGGAATTCTTCTTCTTTATTCATCATTTATTCGGACAGATTATAAGATCATAAAGGCAGTACAAAATTTAGAAATTGTTTTCATTAATAAAATTAGAAATTATATTTATGAAATAATATATCACAGTTCTTTATATAATTCCAAATTAGAAATTAAATAATTTAAAATAATTTTTATTACATTCTTTAAATAAGTAATTTTATTATTATTTTCTACTGTTGAAGTGTAAAAAAAATCAATTATAGTGTGATAAGTTTCATTATTGACAATAAGATCGTTGAAAATTTCATTGTCAATTTCGCCTGTAACTTATTGCATAGTTATGCTTCATCAAGTTTTTCAGTTAAGATTCCGAAGTCCGAATGAGAAACATGAATAGGTGTAGTTAGCAAAAAATATATCAGTTGGGCAAGTAGATCGCGTGTTTGCCAACTTGCGGGAGGGATACGTGACAATAGGGTATAAAGAGATTCGAAATTTGGCGGGAGGGCGCAAGGATTGGCGCGCATAGACGAGAAGGTGAAGTGGTGCGTGTATGCGCGATGACGCTCGATGAGCGACGTATTGGTTGCGGCGGCAGATCGCGCGGACGTAGGACGGACGGTCCATAGTAATCTTAGCTGTGGTGGTGCGCTCGGTTTCGGCTGACGGTCGCTTGGAGCGCGCGCCTATATCCCGTCGTACTTGCGCGCAGTCTTCCTCGCTGTGCCGTGTTGGTTGATTGTGCGTGCTTGTAGCTCTAATAACCGATGGCCACCGTCGCCGGCGTCTCGTCGCGCGCGACGCTCCTGTTTGTCGCGCGCCACTGTGATATGACCCGGCTGTTTGCCGCCAAAACCACCATTAGCAAATACCGACACGTGAGTTCCGGAGTCTGCCAACCAATCATCTCTATCTATCTCTCTCATGCTCAATTTTTACCACGAAACCGCACGCGACACCTCGCAGTATTTTGATTATTCGTCCTTTTCTCCGCTGCAAGCCATCCGAGCTACTAGTTTTTGTTTTTTCTTTTGCCAAATGGAACTTGACCTCCGCCCAGGGTGTGTGTATGTACGCAACTCCAATTGGTTCCGTTTATTCGAGCTTCTCTTTCTGGATACCACTATTTTCGCTCCTTCATATATTTTTGTGCATAATAAATCGAACACGTTGACCAGTTTATTGCGTCGAGGGCGATATATTTAAATTGAAGTTTTATCGCTGCGCTGCGCACTATGCGACAAAATTATAATTATGATTGTCGCAGAAGTTTGAAGTGAACGGTGCCGCTGGACCAGTTAACTAAGACACGCGCATAAATAACAAAAATAACACCGATTTTAGATTACAATAATCATGCGATTATTCGCCGGTTGGCCGCAATTATTAATCGAGTCGCTCTTGCGAAAACTTGTTTCTGGTTATCGTTTAGCTGCCAACGACCTATACCGATTGTATTAACCATGTCGATCATTTCGTTATTAGTTTTGTTAATGAGCATTCTTATCTTTCAAATATTTAGATAAGAATAAACCGATATTTCTAATTTAAACCAAATTTCTGTCATTACGTATGCGAATAATATTCATTGTTCATTCTCTTCGCAAAACTCATCATTCACTTCTTTGAATGTCTCTTTCTATTTTGTTATTTATACATTGCGTGAGCATTCATTTTCATACCTTCTCTCTTACACTTCCTTTCTCCTTTTTGTCAAACGTTTTTAGTCATTCAATTTCAACTAAACACAAACTTATTTTGCTTATAAGTGGTTCGTAATTGATGATACCAAATGTTACAGATTGCTTCCTAATTCAATATGATTCCCCATTCTGTTTGCTTCAATTTCGTTACAATACGTAGATATGCAGTCAACTGTACGTATGAAAATGCAATCCAGGAAGCTTTTCCTCTGGCAGATAACGTAAAAGTTTAGTCGTGTCGATTGAAATCAATAGAATGATTGAAAACCTCGATGATTGGAATAACAAAACTTGACTCTCAAAAAGCCCAATACTTTAAGAATCAATTTTCATTCGTATCGATAAACAGTTTCAGAAGTTCGTATATAAATAAATTTAATCAAACACAAATTCAGAACGACCTAGACCTAGAATTTATCCCAACAAATGCAGCACATTTCTACTGTTACTGTTCAAACGTTACATGTGTAAAATTGTAATCATAATACTATATCTATTTTTACTGTTTCTTATTAATCAAGATAAAGTCTGTTAATGACAATGATATTAAGCGAATTCTTTACACAACACTTATCTTGATGAAATGAGCTCTTCATGAACTTGATATCAAACGTACTAATAATAATTGAAGCAAATAATTTAACATTTAAAAATGACGCTGATACTATCTTTTTTGTAGTCACAAAAAGAGAAAAAAACATTGGCATTTTTGTATACGATATCCATCGCTATTATATGAGTCCTCGAAAATACACCTCGTTGGACAATTTTTTCATAAGAGGATTTCAGGAGAAAGTTTACGCCGAATCTGGACTTATGTAACTTTGTACAAAAAATTAGCCACGATAATACTTATGTAAGGTTTTACATATATCTTGACGGCGAAGAATTCTATAAGATCATAAATAGAACCATAATGTTAAACTCAAATTATGCAATTTTGAACGAAAATATAAATAAGATGTATAACGTCAATAAGATTTAAATAAGAAGCAATTTTATTAATTGAATATTATTTATTATTCATATATAATTGATATTTAATTTAGAAATAATTACATTAACTGAATAACATCATATGCATATTCATGTGTTAGAACTTGGTATAAAATAAGGGTTGAAATTTAATTATAGATAAAATGTCAAATTGAGATATTGACAAAAATGTTATAAATTTCATTCATTCAAATTTCAGTGTTTTTATTTTATTTTTATACACTCAAATTTAACTTTCGTTAAGATTTGAAATAAATGTTTCAATTAATTACTAATTAAATATTCATAATTATTATAATAATTTTGCAGATTCAATTTGAATAAGTTTATACAGAAAAGCGATGTCAAAAACGATCAAGAAGCTGATTAGGTTACCTTAAGCTAAGCAGAATAGATTTCAAAGTAATATCTGACATGATGAGGAGCGAATTCTTTAGCCTGGCGTTAGTATTCAGACGAGATAATTTTGCAACCAGACCACAAAATGCGCAAGAAAAATTCTCCTCGACAGTTGCATACAAAAGAGATGCAGCTTACTTAGCCAAACAAGGGGGTGAGGTTTTTAATATTTGAATTGCTCAAATGTTTTGATGTTGCAAATTTAATGTGATGAAAATGATAAACCAAGGCGTCTTGGATGAAATTGCAGGCAGATTCTGTTCTTTGGCAATAATTCTTGTTCAAACTACTTTACTCATTAAAACAAAGAAAGTATAAGTACATTCATGTATAAGTACCCTTCCTTTTATCATTTTATTTCAAATTATTATCGATTGAATCATTGTTTAATCTCTTTTTGAATACATATTATTTATTTTGTGCATTTTCTATTTAGATACTGGCTGACTGATTGCAATCCGTTCTACGATGAAATATTATAAGATTCTGAAATCTAAAAATAAATTATTGAAAAACAATGTTTTCCAGGCGACAGTGCACGCAAGATATGGAATACTAGTTTGAAACTCGATATGAAAAGTTCACAACGTTTGCTGGCTCATGAACAAGGTTTAGATATTTTATTTCAAACACTGCAGGGCTTAGAGTGATGAATCACTGTACCTGTAGATGCAACAGACGACAAGTTCTTATGTGAGATGAAACTATCTATTACCATTAACGATCGTGCTCAATTGTTTACAATAGACGACCGAAATGTAGAATACACGAAGACACATGATCACACTTGCCTACATGCAATCAGATAACACGTTTACATAATCGACCCAGAATAAAACGAAACAGAAAAAAAATACAAAATGGATATTTGAATTACTGATCAGAAGACCGGATTTAGGTTGGCATATTTGATGGCTCTTATTAATGAGAACTTCGGCCATGGTTAAATATAAAAAGATCTGTCCGTCTGAAGCACATTGTATTCATAACATAGCTCAGCTCTTTCAAATTTAAATTGGCAGGTAGGACAAACAAAGAAACTTCCAAAAGTTCTGCGAATCAATTGAACTTACTTCCACGTTATTCGATTTCGAAGGTATGCTTCAAATAATGATTCGTAAGTAAATTAATATATGTCAAAAGAGTTCAGCTTGTTTAGTTGTAAATATATGAAATAAGATGAATTACGTTTTTTCTTCTTTACTTAAAGTTGAACTTTTTTGTAGCTTATTTTTATTACCTTCGCTGAAATTAATAATCTGAAGTTTGACTTGTATAATTGCATGTAAAACAAAGTGTGAATTGGCGTTTCTGAAATTAACTTTGTCCAAGAGAAACTAGAGTTGAGGTCACGTGTCACAAAAAACATAAAAATGAAGAATAGCTGCTGAACAAATAGACGTCAGAGAGCGAAATAACCATGGACAGTGCAAATTTATTTCACCGGTTACATAGTTGCCTAAGGACAAATTATTAATGAGAATAAAAGGATTGTGACGATTTGACGAACAATTAGAAATCGTTAATAAAAAGCGAAATTCGCAATCAAGCGAAGTCAGAAAATGGAAGCAACTGTAAGGAATGTGAACTGTTTCATTTGAATTCGGTGAGCTCTCATCTGACACTTCGTACAAGGGAAATTGAAACGAAATTACTTGTTTTATCAAACCAAGTTATTCGGTGAGAAGTCGGTTGTTCCGTTCGAACTTAAACATTTCCTCTCTCAGGTAGAAAAATTATTCCAATGACATTTTCACAGCGGTAAATTAATTTATTATCAGATTTATCATTATTTTTTCACTTCTATTAAAGGTAAACCGATTAATTTTAATGCTTCAGTAAGCATAGAAATTTCAGTGGATTTTAAACACACTGATGTGAATAGACTGTTTATTATATTTTAAAACTCCTATAAGAAGATATTGTAATCTAAATCCTTCGTTAAATCTCTGACAATAATATATTAAAGCCTTTTTCAAATGGAATTTAAATGGTAATTATATTTTTGAATTTAATTAATAATAGTAACAGACAAGTACTGTTGGTACATCTTTGTTAGAAAATATAATTATAAGAAGGTATTATGATACTCTTTGGACTAGCAATTAAAAACTGAGGTGTGTGTGTATAATGTCATAGCGCTTTGAAGATGTTATCCAACAAAGTAAAATTATTATGGACTAATATCTAGTGTAACGTTACATAACTAATATAAATAATATTATAAACTTCAGATATTTAGACACTTAGCAAAGAAACTTTGTATAAAATACTTTAGATAATTCAACTATTTCTAAGAACTATTTTCATCATTACAACCAAAAAGGTTGATAGGTTTTAAGTGCAACGTTTATTGATTACGCAATTCTTCAATTGAAAACCTCGAAGCGGCAAAAAAGATACCAAGATTAACAGCATGAGTTTCTTTTCGATTCATCAGTGAAAAATGAAAAACTGCTGACCTTACATGACTCGGAAAACCCCGAGCTTTTTATCACTGATAAAACTTGCATTCACTAATCACTCAGAAAAAGTTAATAAAATTAGAAAAAATAGTTTTGTGTTACGGGTGTTGGATTTTTGATGTGGCTCGAAAAAGGCCAAAAATAAAATGCCGATTGTCTGGAAATAAGATAACAGAAAAAGAGCGATTGTTCTTTTTCCTTATGTTTTTAGCAAACAAGTTCGTGAAAAGCTTGGTTGCAGAAAGACTCATAAAAGGAAACTCACACCTTACAAGCATTTACAGCAAGATAGAATGATCATTACGAAAGTAATCTTGAGCATAGCGTAATTGGTGTTTCTACCATTACGGTTTATACATCTTTGTCTTGTCATTTATGAACTGAAACTAATTATCCGGTGCACAAATAAACGTGAGTTTTGTTATTCAGTTTTTCAGCAAATAACACTTTGTTTTGGAACTTGCGACTGTCACATTTCTAATTAATAATCACGAGCCATTCAAAGAAAACAAATAGAAGCTTCGGAATTTCGAATGCAAGCGTATTTCATGTCGAGAAAATAAATCTCATCCTCAACGAGAAATTGAGATATGAAGCGAAGCGCGCGAAAAATTCTGAGAATCGATCGATATTAAGAAATCTCCTGTTTTAATGATGATGGTTCGAAATTTCGTAACGCTAATTTGTCGGTTATAAAATCAATGTCGACCAGGGACGTATTCATCTATACGAAAATCGAACTCTATTAAGATGTTCGAGACTGCTTTTAGAGTGCACATTTTATATGTAGATTCTCTACCAATAAAAATAGACAACTTCTTTAAAGTCTCATTGAATAGGAAAATAGTCTTATAGCAGCAAAAACATTTTTCATCGCCACTTTGCATTAATATTTAAACTGATTATTTATAGGTTTAATATGGAAGTGAACTGACTCCAATACCACGAATAGAAATGAAACATAAAGTGAAAAATTGTTGAAATTGAATATAGGTGTGTCTTGACGTTATGAACAGAGGAGATACATTAGTATGACGTTTTTGTTGATTATGAATAATTACGAGCCAGAGACGAATCGAATGCCTTTCTTGTTGATTTAGTTTGGTGTTTGTTATAGCTTTAACCATAACACGAAGGAAGTTATATGGGAATATTAAAGATTATGTACACACGCACGTATGCTCAGCTCATAAAACTTGGTACTACCATTAATTGGTCTTATTGTATGTTGCCATAGATGATGCTATGACATGAAATGCTTTCACACAAATGAACATCAATTCATTTTCCTGTTGAATTATTTCATTATGAATTACACACTTGTGTTATCATTGTCAAAGTTAATGAAATTATTCTTACTCTTACGCTAATTTGAAATGCACAGGTGTTACTTGCATTATTTTGTTATTTCCAAAAGTGACAGAATAAATTGGAATATTTTTATGAAATAACAGTGATTTGACTGCATTTTTAATATGCATTTCGTATTTTGCCAGACTCGCTTTCACGCCAGGTGAAACAAAATAAGATGCAATGCTGTGGAGCTCAGAGAAATATGAATTCCTTGCAGGCTTTGATTTGTCTTTTCCTATGAAAGACGTCAATTTCCTTTTTTACGTGTTTCCTTGAAAATTGTACAATCACACGTATTTTAGTAACTGTATAACAAGTTTCTAAGTTAGTTTTTCTTCATTTCGTTTCTTTTTGCAAACTAATTTTAGTTCTATTCAAGTATAAGATTGAAGTGAAAATATGTTCGCTTTAGTTGCATTTAAGGTTTAAAATTATTTTTCTTACACAAATCAAAAATTATCCGTTCAATGTAATTTATATATCTTTGTAACTGAAACGTAACGTATAATTGAACTTGCAGTTCAACTTTTAGTGGTTGAAACTGTTGTTGTTTTTTTATGCATACATATTATTTTATCTGTCCAAGTCAATGCACAAACAGTCTTATCAACAAGAAAAATTATTTTCCACGTATTGCATTTCTCTTGAATCAAAAATGATTCATTTTCTTTGACTCATGCATCACATCACTTTACTCACTTTTTTACTACGATAAAGAATGACTCGTCATTCAACTTTTTCGAAGCAAACTAACATTTTTGCAATTTTTTTATTTAATCAGTTTTATTAAAGGAAAATCATAAAGGCGAATAATATTTATACAAATATTAGTATTTAAGTCTGGCAATTTATCGAGTAAATTTAACTGACAATGCCATTATTTATTTATTGCACATAAATTTTGTTAACTGACATTTCAATGCTACTCATCATATAGAATCACTTTTCTTAGTCGTGACATATACCTGTTTTAAATTAAGATGGTATTTTCAAGATTATAATTTTTAAATGATAACAATTGAGAAATATAATTTAAATATACTTCGACATCGACAAGAAGTAGTTTTGTCTCTTAAACAATGAAATATTACAAATTTAAATGCTCGAATGTAAATTTACCAATTGTCATTTTTATTTTGCAATGCTAACTAGAAAAAATAATCCAATTAAATAAACTAAAAATAAAAATACAAATATTTGTCGCTCTACGAAAGTGAAAAAATGCCGTCTAAAATTATTAATTGTCATCATAAATTTAATGAACAATTTGGTATCACAGTATTCAAAGTAAAATTCAGCCGTTTAAATAATGAAATAATTTTTATTACATTTTTATGGGTAAGCATGATGAACAGAAAACGTAAAATGGAATGTTCAAATGAAAATTCTTAATATTCAACACAACTGAACGCTCAATTACGTTTAATTAATTTAAACACATTTTTGTTTGAATACTATGTTGATCCAGTTAATTTGATAAAAAGGTTATGAATTTGCGAGATTTTTGCATCCGATTCGTAATTAAAGCTAGACAAGCTTTTCAGCGTGTCTTAATAAAGTCATTTTTACAGAAATAGAAGGTTGTCAAGTGGCTCATTCATTTAAATTTGTCTCAATGACTAGAAGTTGCTAATGAAACCTAAAAACCTAGAGAACCATTCAAAGTCTAAACCTAACAATAGAACAGCATCAAAAACACACAATTAAGCTTTCTTTTAACGCAAGAACAACAATTTAAATAGTAATACTGGATAATAAAAAGACAAATTTAAAAATTGATATTCATTGAAAAAGATGATCAGTTTACTAATTTGATTATTAATATTTTGCAGTTGAATACATTTTTCAATTTATAAATGAAAAATAACAGAAAGTTACAATTTTGTTGTTGTTAATCGTTAATAGAATTTAAAATGATTATAAACTTGTTATCATAGTGTAACAGTTTATTTGTTTTATTGATCAAACATGGGTTAATAACAAAAACAAAAATATGAAATTCAAACTATAGCAATTGAACGAGAGTGAACGAGAATCGGAAGTTGGTCTACGCGGTATTGATCTGAGATTAACCTGAGGCATTAGTTAAAATAATTTAAGACAAACAAATCAATTGATAAATTGAAACTCCGATAAAGAATAGCAAACAAACATACGAACATTTGAAACGCTTTATTTTGACTTGTTATAAAAAGATAGCTGATGCACTAATGATATTAAAAGACGATATTGATGAGACTCTCAAATACAATCAAATATAGAATTATTCCATTATTGTCAGCATTCGTTCATTTAAAATCGAATTTTCAATTCAGTGAATTATAAATACTCGTCAAACTTCAAAGTTCATTTGAAAACGTTATTCATTTCATTTCGCTTGGAAAAATTACTTTATCTTGGCGGAGTAGAAAAAATATTAAATCACTAATCAAAATGAAGAGCAAGTGAAAAATTCGCTCAAAAGTATTGAAACGTTGAAATAACGCTGATGAAAAAGCACAGCGAATCACACTGTTGTTATAATAGTATGTAAAAACTTTGTCAAATATTGTTTAGACATTTAATTATTGCCGGAATTTTGTCCGCCATGCAAGCGCAAGCCATTATACACCTAGGGCGGAATGACGATTGTTATTTATTCACGAGCAAAGAGTGGAAGCTTAAGTTAAAGCCGAGCGATGTTGCTTCATGCGAGTTTGTAATCGCTGTTTTGTCTTCGGAAAATGTAATATTTTGCACTAAAAGAGTATGCTCGGTACTTTATTATGTCCAGATAAATAGTTTACGAAGATCAGAAGACTATCAGTTTCCATTATGGCTTTATATCAGCATCGATTTGAATATACAAATAAATGAAAAATATTTACACAAACGTGATTCCGCCTGTGGAAAAATAGAATTACAGGTTGATTTATTGTTCGCCAGTTAATCTACATCTGAAAATTTGCTTCTGTTAATTATATTTCAATAATTGAACACAATTCAATCGAGCGGTTTAGACTCAATCAATTTTGTATGACCGGCAAGTTGTAATTTCAGCGTTTCAGCAAAATTGAAAATAGCGAGCGCACACTTGAGTTAGTAGCGTTTGTTTTCCGCTACGCGGTAGACTTTTCGCCAAGGTTGCTTCGTAACGAAGGAATATGCGAAAATCGTAATTTTCGCATATCCTCGAGGTCATAGTTTATTTTTTAAATAGAGCAGAATGGTAGAAAATCGATTCTGTTGAGAATTCAATTCCAAAAATGAAGGAACACGATTAAAACATAAACTTTGACGGTTAAGTTTCGATGAAAAATATTTACTATTGGAGAAAGGTTTGTTTGAGCTTATATTTCGGAAGAAATTCACAAATAGAAATGATATAAACATTTAAAAAGTCTTGGAAATAGATTTTTGTTTGATTTTGTTGAAGAGGATATGTTGTTTTAAAAGTAGCTTCGTTTGTTTGGTAAGAAAACTAGTAAATACAATAGAAAAAAAGGTTTAACACTGTTGTCGCAAAAATTATCTTGTGCATATTAAGTTGTGTTGAAACTTAATTTTGAAACGAAATTCGAAAAACATAACAAAAGTTAAAACATTTGTAAGAAACGTAAATATCATTCGTGCTTGCATAGAAATTTAATTCGACTAATTTTAGTCGTAAGACGATCGAAGTTATTAGCATAAGCACTTATTATCTGATACATCTATTCAAATAAAAGGTGCAAATGTTGCTTTAATTGATAATTCAACTGAAAATAAAAAATACGTAAAAAACCTGCGTGTGAAGGTATTTGATTTTTCTTCGTTAAACTTCATTTTTTATAACAAATAATTCATCATACAAGAATTTCAAGACGTCATGCAAATGTACGTCTATTATTTCTACATATTTTAATACATCAATATTTTCTCATTATCTGCTTATTGTTGTGTCATGTAATAATTAAACCATTGAAACTCAAAGAAAATTGTTGTTTCGATAATGTAGAATAGATAATTTCCGAATATTACAATCAGTTTGCTTTGGTTAAAATTAACAAATTGTCAAAGTGAAATTGTGACTTGAATTTTAGCATTAAAGTAAAGTAACACTGAATTAGTCTTGTTTTATGATTTTCACTTTTATATTTTGTATAAAAAATAAAAAAATGTATTCGAGTTTTACTATTGCTTCGTTTAGAAATTGCATTACAATTTGAAATACGATTTCTAAAGTCTACAAAGGATTCCTCTTTATACTCTTCATCTAATGTTGATCCAATGATTTATCGTTATATCAAAAATATAACCGCCGTGAAGAGAATAAACTTCAAAATTTAAAGGATACTTTCCAAGACAAACACAACTTTTCGATTACATCTTTGTCTGTTTCCTCCCATTTTGAACATTTGAGTAAGAAAGAACTCGTGTTACTGTACCGAAACTATCTCAAAGCCCCAATAGAAATATTTTTAAAACACCCACATGTAAATATAAAACACCCGCTTTCTCGTGTAAATAACCATGTTGATTATTCTCGCATTTTCTATGTCACACCGATTTGTTTCGACATTGAATTGAAACAAAAATCAAAAATAGTCCAAAAATAGGAGAAACTTCAATTATCAACAAATTTATCAATAAACCAGGTGCTTGATTGTATAGTGGTCGAATGTAATACATTTTTAATTGAGTAATGTTACTGTAATTCAAAGTACTGTACATGGAACAATTTTTGCAAGTCACAAACACGACTCTAGAAATCAATAAATTCGCGATTCATAACGACCAGCATAAACAACTCACTGTGCGTTCTAGCATTTCTCGCGTCTTTTGCTATATTTCATTGTCGTGGATCGAATGTATAAATTAGGACATTTATTTATGAAATAAGTCGCGCTGTACTATTAACATTTAAAGTATTTTTGTACTGCAAAACTAGAATGGGTCGACTAAGTCATATAATAAAGCTTTGAGTGGCTAATGGAAAACTGCTTCAGTTGCATAGCATTGTTAAAAATATGCTCTTGAAATTTCTATTTGGGAAAAAGAAATGAAGTTAATTTATATGAATTTCAGGATTTTGAAGAATATTTGAAAAAGCAGTAACGACGTCAAAACAGCAAAAAGTTTAAATTTACACAGTGTATTATTATTGAGAAGTTGTGATTGAACAAGTTTGTATATTTTAATGCTTTGATGGAAGAAGGAATGACATTTCGTATCAGAAAGGATTCATGTTGAAAATCCAGATTGAGAAATGATTTCGCAAAATGAGAATGTTAGAAACTAATTATGGCTTGAGGGATTGCATTTTCCTGTACCTCGCGATAAACTATTTCAAGAAGCGGCAGCGAGATTGTATCGTGAAATTTTTGGCATTCGCGGTTAAGTTCAAAATAGAGACGAGCCAACTTATTATTTTTGTAATAATAGCTGTGTACTGAATATACACCAAAACATTGTACAGCGTACTTATACTTTAAAAATAAATTGTTTAATTTAGATGAATTTAAAAGAACCTTTGCTCGCAAAGTAGTCTT
>JABFQD010003512.1:0-13092 GCA_022817045.1 Psix sp. ZL-2020 | reverse complement strand
CAGTAATAATTATGTAAATAATAAATTATGCTTATGACTATCGTCATTAACAATAAAAGTGAAAACAATGAAGCGTATACAACCAAAATATTATTCCAAGTATAGGCAGATGTTGTAATTGTACTCTAAACGTTAGACTCTGCCTTAAACACATTAGAGCTACAGAAAAAACATGTTTTTACCTGGAATACTTTTTTCTGCTTAGAATGCAGAATAATATTTCGATGTGTACATTTACTCGAATAAAGGAAACAATACAAAATATATAAAATACCTCATTGGATATTCATTCAAAGTCAAATATCATACCGCAGCTATTATTCAACAAAATTATTTATTTTGAAACATTTTGGTTTTTTTTAAGTGTAATGTTTGGACTGCAAATATGATATGATTTAAGAAGAAACCAAATCACAAAAGATTTCAGAGTTTCAGAATGAATAAATATTTCTTAAATAAAATTACATATTTTATGAAAATGAAAAAAATCTAAAAATATTATCCAATTTGGAGCAATTCATGTTGATAATTTTTGTCACCATTTAATATTTTTGAAATGTACTATTTCAATTCGTGCTTAAACAAATATAGGTATTTATCTGCTCAGGTTCAAATCAATCTGATTCAAATTAGATTATACCAAATCTGTTTAAATTTAATCGAACTAACCTTGCTTCTGTCCGGTGTTTTAAAGTATATTTATAACAAGTGATGACAAAACATAATCATATTCTGAAAAAGATCACTCAAAATGGACCAATTTAATTAAGACTAATTATTTTGAACAAACGCAATTATATCATCAGAGAGAAAAACTTCAATTAATTTCCTACAAGGTCCATATTTAGTTAAATTTAATATGGCCTAATTAAGGGTCATTAATAACATGAATTAGTTTCATTCAGCTGACAATATATCAATTAGAGAGGAAATTTTATTTAACACTACTTTGACAGCAAAACTGCATCATAAGGTAAATTGTTTTAATAAAATCCTGACTTGGTGCCTTATGTTGTTTTTCCAGTTCCAACGAAAAATTGATTAAATCGATCAATGCTCACATAAGACCTATATAAGCCTAGAAATCTCTGATAAAAGAAAATTTAACAATAATATATTGGAAATATTTTGGCCAGAAACCTGAACCATACAATATATTAGTATTTCTATAATAAGGACCAAATGTGTTTCAGCATATCTGAAGCCTACAACTAAATTTAGATTTCATTACTTTTAACTTAAATTCACATATATTTACTAAAAGTTAAATTGAATTCACTTCTTCACACCAGACGGTATTCTAAATCTACAGTATATTTGAATGTATACATTATTATTTTAGTTTCCTTTGACTATATATTGATTAAAATATTTTGTAGTATGAAATTGAATACAATGAGTATAAGCTTATGAAAAAGTAAAGCCAAATTGTTTAAGATTTCGTGTAATTGCGATAATTCATAACGTTTTGACAGAAAAAGACACAATAAAACCGGATAGAGCGTCACAAAAACTTAGTGAAATATTGAGCAAACACTGTGCGACACAATTGTATGAAAGCCAAAGGCAGAGAGGTCGTTTTTTATAAGAAGACAACGCGACGTGAATGATCGTGGTTGCACCTTGTTCAATAAGACGTAAAAACTATTTAAACAGGGCGGCATGAGTCAGAATTATTTTTGAAATGAATACTCGAGCGTAAGAACGTCTCTCTAATTAGCTTAACATACGCGAGAGCTTTTTGTTTCATCTGCACATATCCACTGAACTACACGTTCGCATAGTAGTCTCGGGTCTCAGCAACTCGTTCTTCTTTTCGCACACTTTTTCTACCGCGACTCGTTAATTGTACACATAAGTGGAGGCCCGCAGAGGCGTATTTGTGGATCCCCGTGATAGCTACTAGTTTGCTTGGAAACTCGTCTGACGGGTATTAGACGCCGTGAAAGGTTTTACTTAGTCTAGGTTGAAATAAAAGACACTGGACCGAAGGGTTTAATCGAGGCGCTCGATGAGCTCTATTTTCAAAATAACACCAATTTTGCTCGGAACACAAACGAGCGGTATCAGCTTTTGCACTTTTTCTAACAACTTTTCCGTGCTCCAATAATGGCCCGGCACTTTCCAACGGCAATATTTGTCTAATGTTACGAATACCACACTGTTTGTAATTATTAACGACAGTTGCATCGGTCTATCGATTTTATTTATTCCGGGAGTCTCACTCGCTTTGACACCACCGAGCTTAATTTCAACAAAACTGCAGCATAGAGTTAACGTCACGCTGAGTGATATAATGTTAATCAGCGTTTTTTTAAATATCTGGAATTGACCAATCAATAAAGATCAAATTAGCTCGAGAGTTCAACATTTTAACGGATGGTATATTTGAGGGAAATTGTTCTTAGTTAGGGTATTAAATATGTCCGCTTCAAAGCTTTCACTGAGAGTTACGATTAAGATATAAATAATTATTCGTCAATACTGAAATGACTTCTGCGCTAGTCTATCACTTTTACTGGCTCGAATGTTTTGAATTGATTCTCAAATGCCAAGCTCGTTTCATAAAAATATTAATTCGAGCTGCGGAAATAAGCTCTTATTGATGTTATTGGGAATGAAAACGCTTTATTCCGAGCAAGGATAAATGTTAGTCTTGGTCGAATCTTTTCCACCTCATTTGATTGTATCACCGACTTTTTACAGAGAACAGACATGGCCGAATTATTTTTCAATTCATCAGTATTGGAATGATGAATTTTGCTTTTTTGCTTTTTGAATAATTTTTAAATTCAATTTGCCTACGAATAAATATTTCTCGTCAAAAAGAGATACCCAATGTCTATATAAATCATTTCTCTGTACCCATATTTATTTGTTCGTTACAAATAGAATTTCGTCAAAATCCAAATGGTATATGAAAAAGCCATAAACCGAAAGAAGCAAAACGCGGAACTTATCGACGAACTTTATGTAGTAGTGAAAAAGCAAGTGTTGACTATCGAGTTGGATTACCATTAGTTCAAACCTTCCGACTAGTTGAGCTGGAATCGAGTTTCAGCTACTCCGAACGCTGTTAATACTTGGAGCCTGTCCCTTGTTTCTAGGATCACTTCTGGCGAAGCTAATACTGAACTCGATGATTCTGAATCGAGGGCTCCCGCTAAAGTCTACGTCTCCATCCGAGAACTCAGTGCTTCAGAGTTGGTTCGATTATTATTAAAAGTGTTTTGATACGCGTAACTAAATCATCGATCGGGCACCAGTTCTGCGCATTAATTGGTCTTCTTTGCACCTCGATGCGGACTCACGTCGTCTCCCTCATTCAAGTTCTTTTAAGAGGCATCGGAATCAAAAAGCCATTTTAAAATTAGAGAATAACACATGTTTATAAGTAATAGATATTTCAAATTACAATGAATATAATTAGGATGTGAAATTAACGGATGTTATGTTTGTAATATATAGGTGTTTATTTTTTAAATACTATGACAAA
The DNA here is from genome assembly GCA_022817045.1 of Psix sp. ZL-2020. Lineage (NCBI taxonomy): Eukaryota > Metazoa > Arthropoda > Insecta > Hymenoptera > Scelionidae > Psix > Psix sp. ZL-2020. The sequence continues at coordinate 9,596 of JABFQD010003512.1, read as the reverse complement.
TTTTTACATCAAAATTGTATTATCTACATATTATTCGGTTTCAAGATTTTGTAAATGATATTATAACTACTGTCGAATCGACGTTAATGCTGACTAGTTACAGCTGTTATAATTTGCATTGGTATGACACGTGTTCCATATTACAGTAATTATATCCTTTTTTATTCAGATTTATATATATGTATGATTTTGATTTTCAATATTATTGCTGACAGATGTGTGCATATATACATATGATTTTATTTACATTTTAAAGTGCAAATAAAATTATATTTGGAAAATAATATAATTATCTATAAGGACTTTATTATTTTCTCCGTACATTTTTATCATATTGATGGATACATAAGAAATACCATGAAATATTTTATTAGTACATAGGACATCCAATAATAATAATGAACAGTGGCTCACTTGTAGCGACATTTATAACTTAAGCATAATAATTAATGAAATTTGATAATAACTCCATTCTGTAATAATTAACAACAAGTTAATTTTTCAGTTTCTTCGTTTTAGCGATGTAATAGTAAATTAACTATTTAATATTAACAATTGAATATCCTTATTCGTTTCTAGCATTGATAACATAATGTTCATTACACGTATATTTTTAAGCGTACAATTTCTTTCAAAATTATGATATATGAAAACAGTTTCTGTAGACATACTTCAGATAACATTTATTCATTCAAAAATTGTCCAAACTGTCCTGACTTAACAATTAGTCTTTGGTCTGAAAAATGAAGAACAAAATACAACGCCAAGAAACAGATCTCATTGGAACACTTTTCCATCGGGAAATGGTTAATGTATATTTTGCGGCTGCGATAATTCTATGTACATTTTAGAAGTGCTAATCAAACACGCTTGCGGTAGTCTCTTAGTATTTACAATTTACCATCCGCCCAGGCGTTTGAATTATTGCAATGACTTAATTGACGGCTGCTACAATTTAATTACGCACACATTTTGTCACCCTGATTAGAGGTTTGAATTGAATATTGTGCCATTCGTAAATGTTTGATAATGAGAGATTTTCGGGTTTGCATTTCACGAGTTATTAGCCGCAGACAAATAAAAAGTCGCAACACAAGTGCCACTTGTGTTCATAATCTGTAATTACCCTTTGCGACATTCAATAATAATATATATTAAGCATCAAAAGTTGAAAGTATATTTTTTCAATTGAAGTTGTATGACATTTATATTAATATGTTTCCAGAATATAAAATAGTAACAAATTATTCTTCAAAGAATTGTATTTTCTAAATTAAATTAATATACAAGCTCCGCAGAAATATGATTATCATGTTAGTTATAGATATTAATATAAATAAAATATATATTTATTTAGAACAACTTTGAAAGCGTGAAATTATATTTAATGAGATCAAATCATCGCTTGATTCTCATATTAAATCAAATTTAACTGACATTGTTATGAATTGATGTTAGCCCAGTGTATGGAAATCGACAAAATCTATGGACATTGATTAATTGGTTCTTCGTTAATAAAATATCGTACTGAACAAAATCTAATTTACCATTAGCAATAAACAATTCTTTAATATTTACTAAAAATTCATATGAATATTGTTCATACATAGAAATTAATTATTTATATCATCATTTTTAATAGTTGAAAAAGTTAAGTTTATTATCCTAATTAATAGATAATTTTAAATATGGAGCAAACAAATCAAAACTTAACATCTCTTCACGTCATACGCTTTTATACTTAAACATTAGGTCTAGACCACAAACAGTATTTTATGTAGTAAGATAGATTCATTCAGATGAATAATTGAGTTGACCCAGTTAAAACACAACCGTATTGATCTTGAGTGTATCATTCGATCAGCTAAATCTATATTCAAATTTCTCCTTTGGCAGTTTAATTATATCCATTAAAATAGGTTGATCAAATATAGTGAACTAGTGAGAAATTGTGTTTATTGTATTTCTGTGTAACTTTTATTGCCTTATGATTGCAGTAATAGATCACAAAATCGCGCATAAAATAATTTTTTGGAAATCATTACAAATTTATGCAAATTATAAATATTTCATTAGGGAAAATATTTTCGTTAGCATGTAATATATTTGCAAATACTTCAGATATTTATCCAAATTACTTTCTATAATGTTATTAGAATATTTATTAAAATTTTATAAAATAAATGTTATAATTTAGATTTGAATAAAATTATTATTTGCGTATATATTCTTATTATATTTATGAATAATTATAATTCAGAAATAAATAATTGCGAAAAAATAAAATAGATAATATAACAAAATTATAGAATTTAATTTAAATTTTGAATTTTAAATTTAATTTTATTTATTATCAAATTAAATCAATCCTTAAAATTCTTAATTTTAAAATTTATCGATTACTTTTTGAATATAAAAGTCTAAATTACTTATCAATAATGCGGGTAGTAGAGGAATGGATTCGTTTATAAAAATTGCTCATATGCAGTTTGATGACGTCATAAGAGGTATGGATTACCTATCAGCAACTTGAGTAGAGGGACAATGACGTCATAAGTAGAAGAGTTTGTTAGTAGTTTGAGAAGTTAAGAAGAGAAATTATTCGAAACGTTATAATTCCTATAACTCATAGAGATAAAAGAGTAATTTGTTGTTTACATTGTAATAAGTCTCAGGTTATAGTTTAATTTATGAGAATTAATTTTCATTGAGGAACATTTCAAATAAATAATAAGCATAAAAGAAAATGATATAATTGTTTTATTTTACCAATTTTTAATTTATATTTTTGTTAAATGGTTGAATACTATAGTTTGAAAAAAGTAATAATTATGGAAATAATTAAATAAATTATAAGGTTTCTAAATATAATGGAGTAGAAGTAGAGAAACATACGACTGTAAACATATATTTTATTTAGCGAAGTCAGTTGTTATTCATTTTATATCAGTTTATGTACAAGTGAATCACAAAAATTGTTTTGTAATCAACATTACAAAAGCACCTACTAGAATATTCAAATGTAACACAACATATGGGCATAATCATTGTAATCAAATCATCAGTAATTAAATTTAACCATGCTTCTTATAAGATTAATCGTGTTGCGTAGTCTTACTCATGTTCTGTATCAACCATGTACGAGCTAACCTTACTTATGCTCGAAAATCGATAATTTTGTTTTCATCCTGCTTTTGTTCACGCATAACTACGTAATAGTATTTTACAAACGATGTACTTAAATTCCTCAAGTGCAACAATTCGCACCAGGTTTTTTTAAGTATTAAATATTTCGATAGTATTAAACACCAGTTGCGCCTAACTCCTCTTCGAATGCGTCTTTACAAAGCGATTTTACACTAAACTGATTCGGATATTGTAAAATTGATTCTTCTAGACAGTTTCAAAAGCTTTTCAATGATTTTATAAAAAAGTCGATATAAATTTCATTGATACTGTTCACTAAATCAATTTATCTCTTGTTTTCATATATTATTTGCTAAAGCTAAAGCATTATTGTTGAAAAAATTCCTGTATGTTTAACACTGAATTTTCATTGTAAATATTTTTACTATTTCACAAACATTTTTAAAGCAAATTTTTCTTATAAAAATTAATTATTAGACAAAGAATGTCTTAAATTTATATTCTTCATATTTGAATTTTGCTTTTAAAGATCCTTCATCTCCTTTATATTATGTAGTTTGAAAAAGTATTGGAGAACAGGCATTTCTTCATTCACGATAAAAAATATTCCTAGCGTATATAAAACGTTTTCATATGTAAATAGCAGTCACTTCAATGACATGAAACTATGACATACCTGAAATATTTTGGTATGTTAAAGAAAATAGAAAAATTTGTATTCTCACAAACTTCTAACTTAAATGGAATATGTCAAAGTTATGAATTCGACAGAATAATTGCTTAAAAACAGACATTAATCATTCAACGAATTAATACTGAACTGAAACCATGTAATTGTTTGACTTTATTGTACAAATAAAATTTTGTCTTGACAGAATATCTTATACGCTTTTGTTTTTTTTAATAGAAGTTCTTGATTCATGTAACATATTAAAAGAATGTTAAGAATTTCAGTTTAATTTATGAAACAATATCATTACAATATATACAATTAATCCGAAAGTATTTTGAAAATAATTATTTTATTATCCTGTATAAGTATTTTATTATACATTACATTATATAGTTATGTTTTAACAACTAATTTATTTCTAATCTAATTCTTTCCTAACTTAATTAATAGAAGTTAAAGCATATGTTTTGCTAGTGTCAAATATCGAGTGACTCTCATTTATTAATAAAATATGCAATTTGGTGTTAAAAATATAGATATCTTACTAAAAATTTCATGTTCTGTGTACCAGTTGTAGCAGGAATCAGAAAAATTAAATCATTATATTTATAAAATGAATTTCTATATTATTAGAACCTATAATATAAATATTCAAATATATTTCAAACATTATTTCAATTAAGATGCCAATCATTTTCCAAAATTTGTTTAATTGATAATATTTATTCAACTTCGGTGAATTAAATTTTCTTTCATTTATTTGAGTTTATGAAATCATTCATTAAGAGCACAATTAAACTGAAATCCGTAATTTAATAAATGAACTATAAGTATGTCGCAATTTGGTATTTTAATTCTAGATTTTCTAAATGATAAGAATAGTATATAATTAATATGGTCTAGACTTGTCTATAACTTAAAATATGTCTTACCTCTTAATCGATTATAACGAGTTATTATGTTAGAAATAAAAATAAAATCGTACAACAAATAAAGAAGAGGGTGAAATCCAAAACTATATATAGCTTACAGTTTTAATATAATTTCAAGTAGCTTATATAAAATACCTAAATTATTAAATTTCAATTATTAATCTTATCAATACTTTATTCAGTCGGTTCATTTAATGAAAACAATTGATGGTTTATGATAGTATTAAATTTGTTCTAAATTTCATTATTAATTCAATAATATATCTGTGAAAATTTCTACGTTGAAAACATATGATTATTTCATAAAGTAATTAATAGATCAAAAATATTTACATTAGTTTATATGTGTCTGTTGATATATCTGTCATATTTTTTAAGTCGTAACAGTTTTAATTAAGTATCAAATTTTGTAGAGATTATTACTTCGTCATTTTCTTGATATTTCAAAAATGAAATAAATCCTGAATTATTGGCTACAAGTAAACTTGCATTAAACTTTCTCGCAATTATCGATCGTAAATTCACTCGAATGTGCATCAATGTGCGGAAATGTGGACCGCGGAAAATAGCGAGTTAGTCTCTAAGTGGAAAACCTGATCGTTTGGGCGTACATTCAAATGCACGTATAATCTCACATAGGTGTCGTGACATGACTCTTGCGTTTGGTATCTGGCTGGTACCGTGCAGTACATGCGAGTTCTCGACGGTGGACGTTAGGTGCAGGTGGCGCAGCGTATTTATAGCCTCGTCGTGACTCGTCTTCCTCTTTACCAAGAACACCTCCTACTTCCCGTTTCTCGTCTAGACGACCAACTAACCTGACTTGATGCAACGAACTTTGCGAAACGACACGGATAAAAGAAAAGCGTCGAGCCTCTTGCGCGCGCCTGAAAGTAGCTCACTGGGTTCGCTTTGTATTAAAGAGCACGACAAGATCTTTTGGAATAATTATGATCATGCGGTCGAAACAAAAGCGTGAACGAAAGCGTTTACATGCGCTTCAAAATGTGGATTGCGATTACTTCACAATTTACTTCGATGTTGCGGAATGTTTTAGAATATCCTCATTTTTCAAAGATATAATGAGTTCAGGTAAATAATTTTGCATAATTATTTTCATATCCATCGTATTCATTCCGTAATTAAAATTCGACTTACCGTTTGTTTATATTTTTTAAAAGTTATATATGTGTTACATCTGTGTTCTGATATGAGAAACCGGCATTTCCTGAAATAATGAAAGGATAAAATAAAAATGTATCTCTTATTTAGATTTTCGGTATATAAGTATGTATATTTTTGTATAACCCGAGACTGCGCCGAGCATTTTGATATGAAGTGATATTTAATTTTTCTTTTTCGCATGAATTCCGAATATGCAGTTAAATTTAATATGATTAAACAAGATAAATATTTTTAGTTTAGTACGCAATTTCAACAAATTACTCAAAATTATTTGCAGATAATAATATTACAGAAACTAGTGATAATGTATATATTCATTTATTTACCGTGTTTATGATATATTTTATCGAAATATTTTTAAAAATCAATAAACTAATAAATACTTGTTGGAAATTCCACAAACCATGTAATTGTTTTGTTTTTATTATAGTTATATAATATTGTTTACGAGTTGTAAAACATAAAAACCAAACAATATAAAACAGTTTCTCCCAACTCATTCCTACAAGTGATGTATACCAAAAACGTTGCATTTCTGTGGCAGAAAATGTGTTCGGTTTAGCGTAAACGATGGAATTACGTTGCGACGGTTATTGGTACAGTCAACACTTTCACCCTCGATTTGGATCAGATAACTTTCTGCGGGGAAGTGGCTTGACGCTGAGGCAACCGTCACTAGCAGTCGATTATGACACGATAAATGAACATAAAACGCTCGTAGTTGAAGCTTATTTGAGCCAAGCCAGTTATCTGTGTCTTTTCCGGGCGAAATGCTCAGAGTTGGCATTGAAAAACGCCAGTCGTCGGTTGCTTCAAAATTAAAATGCCTTTGAGAAAGGTAATTGCTTTTTTTAATACGATAAATTTGTGCATCTCGACTTTTTGCGCTTCGAATTAAATTGCGTTGCTAAATATGTGCGGGCCACAAAAACTATTTGCGCTTTAAAAGACAAACATCAGCTTGAAATTTATATGGCTACAAAAAATGACGAACTTTCGCCACACTTAATATGCATAACTTCAATTTAAATTTATAAGCATGACTATATGAAATGAGGTGATATGATTTTCAAAATAAACTTTACCGATTCACAAGAATAGTTTTACAGAAACTGTTTTCAATATGTAATACTTTTATAGGATTCTAATTGTAAAATTATAAATATTGCAATTATATTATCAATACATTTTTATATCATTTTTATATTACTAAAGCAATTATACTTTAAATTTTAATTTATTATATCGAAAACGTCAATTGCTGAAGAAATACTTTTCATAAAGCAGAATAGTAGTTCTTCCATGTGTATATATTTTATTATTCTTACTTTCCGTTTATACATTTTTCTTATCTCTCTTTTTATATAACCTTAGATTTCGTATTTCTTTGAATTTTGTTCTCAGCAAGCTTTACTAAAGCAAAGAACGGAAAAAGTTATCTCGGAGAAGAACATACCAACAAATAGGTAGAGTTGTGAAGTGATAGCAATGATTACAATGAAAATAATGTTGTCATAAATCTTTTCGTTGTTTTCATTGAATAATAATATTTTTCATTTAAAATAGTAAGTAGAGAAATGATGTTTAGTTAATTTCGTATAAAAATAATTGAAACTAATATTCACCAATAAGAATCAACATCCTGAGACCTGGAACAGTGTATGTAAAAGTTTCTTGAATGCGAATTCAAGAAATACTAAACACGCGTTAGTTGTTAACTTTTAATTATATCTTAGGAAAATGTTGAAAACGCAATTTAAATATGCTTCTTATTTTAACATAACTATATAGAATTTGATAACTTTAATTTAAAGGTGTTTAAAATAAATTTTTTAATAACACTCAAGTAATCAACTACATTTATTAAGAAGCTATTACAAAAAACTAAGAGTTTTCAATGCAATAAATAATTTGTACGTCGTAAGGATTATATGTAATTTTGTAAATAAAAACAAACATTTGTGAGGAATTATACGTTATTTTTTGCTTTACATAATCTTTTATTTAATTTAAGTGTTTTATGACTATCTCGAATACGTATAATTAAATAAGACTCTACTTAATTTGTTCTCTCATAATGTGCCTTTCTTAACAGTTTAACAAAAGATACATTAATGACCACTATTTATTATAATGTACTATTCAAATTAATTTTGTACGATCTGATACTGAATTATAGTGTTAGAATTACATTATGAATCTCAATGGAATAAAGAACAACTCTCATTGCTTATTGACAGAATTAAAAAATGATATGACTAAATAATTGAATCTAAATATGATTTAAAAACACTTTGTGTATTAGGAATATTTGCTGATAATTTTTTGATAAAATCTGGTTTTCAGAAGAAGCTGTGATTCAGAAAAAGCTGTGATGTGAAAAAAACATGTAAACCTTATTTGTATCGGTGGAGAGTATAATTATTAAATCATTTTAACTGATTATGGTGTTTATGAGTATATAATAAAGAAACTAATTTAAGTTAAAAAATGCTATTTTAATTATTAATAAATAAAATTAATAAAAATTCAGCTTGACACTTTTTAACGTTAACTTAAAATTTGATTCACAAAAATTTAAATAAATGAAAAGAAAACATATTTAAGAATGAAATTTGCTTCTTAATAAATGAATTTCTCAATTTAAAAAATGTTTCTATTAATGCAAAGATAATTTCGTAAAGAGTAATTCTTGAGATTACAAATTTCTAATATTAACATTATATTAACTGTTTTGAATAAATATCTGAAATGGATTAGGAATCGTGTAATGTAATGATTACTAATAATTCTGAATTGCATCTAAACCAACGTCCGCGAACAAACATCTCTAATAGAGAAACGAGGAGGATTTAGATTAGTGGGTAACAATACTGTCACTTCTAAGTACGATTTTAACTGATTTCGTGGAAATTTCGGGGCCTACGACCACACATCGAAATCCCGAGAATATTAGAGAGAACCATTTACTTTAGTGTGGTTTCATTTACTATGACCGAATCAACGCCCACAGAAATGATGTTTCCTCCGGCACTTAATGCATCAGCTCTAATTCCACACCACAATCGGTGTCAATTTTTGTCGTCATTCTCTCATTTGGCGATAATCATGTTTCTCTTTTTTTTCTGTTTTCAGTTTCGTTTCATCATACTTATTACAACTTCAATTTTCTTCTTTCAAGATTTTATCAAAGATTTTTCTCGAGACAAAAGAAATTTTTCGTACTTTTTTTCAACTCTGTTCAAACTTTTATTCCAGCTATCGAGAATCATTCTCATGAATTTATGAGCGAATTTTCGAATGTGTTTTCCGATGTAATGTATTCGGAGACATAATAGAATTCGAATTAGTGAACACGTGCTAGATTTTATGGCATGGTCGATAGAACAAGCGTGAGGAGACTGTCTGTAGACAAATCAATTGCTTAAGAATACATTTCAAAAATATCAGATTTATTGTAAAAAAGAATGTTTATAAAATATATTCTAAAATATTATTTTAGAATTCTATCTTTATATATTGAGCATATATATTATATATATTTAAGTGCCATATATATATATATTCAAAAATATATCATTTGTAGATGATATATATATGTTTTTATATGCTATTGAGACAAAAGTTTTTAAGCGGAATATAAATAATAATATAAATAT